>CAUYON010181561.1:0-15785 GCA_963573935.1 Arctocebus calabarensis
GGCTCTCTACCAAGGGTGATAAAGTGAGACTCTGTCTCTACAAAAAAAAAAGAGTTGGTGACTTTACATCTTTTACGTTTCCATGGATAGAGTTAAAACTCATTCTTCTTAGTAAAGTATCTCAAAAATGGAAAAAATATCCAATGTACTCAATGCTAATGTAAAACCAATATATAAACAATTAGATGCCCACAAGAAAGATAACACAGTATTGTCTAGTGACCGGCACAAGAGAGAAGAGGAAGAGGGGTGGGAGGAGGAGGGGGAGAGGGATTGGTGGAAAGAGGGAGGGCAATTGGTGGGACCTCACCTAATGCGCACAATGAGAGAGTGTTCAGCACGACCCCTGGGTGAAGCACTCTGTTATAACTTGAACTTTACCTTGGAAGTGAGAACAATGTGACCTCAACATTTGTACCCTCATATTAATTTGAAATTAAAAACAAATGAAAAAATGTTTCTCAGCATTTTCAAATGTCTCTTGGGTGGAAAACTGCTCCAAAGTAAGAATCACTCAGTCTACCGTGTAGGGGAAAAGTAGGTAAAAGAAACACATTTAGAAATCATGTTTCAGGTAATTGTTAAAGCTCAAATATGGTAACTGTCTACAGCCATCCCGCCCTGAACACACCTGTCTGATCAGGCCTGGTTAGTACTTGGATGGGAGACCAAAGAGTGGTGCCTGACTAATGGTGGAAATCTTCCAGAAAACACATCTAAAGTAGAAAATAGTAAGGAGCCAAAGTCAGGTAGAACTTTTTCTCTTATAAATAATAGTTATCCAACTCAAACCAAAGAAATACAAAAATTTATTAGAACTCTAAAAATGAAATTCTGAGTAACACTATTTAAGGAGCCAAAAATATTTTTTAGCCCATGAAGGAGATGAAAAAACAAGCAATAGATATGGAAAGAAGCCCCCCAGAAAAGACAAGATGAAAGCCAAGAGATCCATTATCTTCTCTGCCCATCTCTTACTCGGAGCATCCCAGCCTTTTAGGGCCCAGTTCAACTCTCTTGTTTTCTTTTAAATCATTACTAAATCTTCAGACGTTCCTGTCTCTGATTTCTTTTGTTAGATATTATGCCGAATAAACTTGAAATTAACAAATGTTAACAAATTAATATTTGTTTTTCAATATTATTTGTGGCTGTTTTATACATTTTATTTTTCTCTCTTTCCAACCACATTTCAGTTTCCTGGAGGATAAGTTCACACTGTTCCAGCCACCAGAGCCTTTTACTAGGCTCAGTGTAATTAAAACGTGAATAGATATTTCAATATTAATCACTGATTGTTTAATAACATGTTTCTATTGCTGCTTTAGCAGAGTATCAGCTCAGTCAACATTAGTGTGTTATAGCCCTGTGCCTTGCTTTGTTATTTATCTGTCTACAAAAATAAAGATGTCAAATGTGGTCAGATCAATATCAGCCCTGAATCACTTTCTCACAGTGCCCCTGTCTCCATTGTTGGGCAACATGCTAATTATTACCCGACCAAAATAAATATCCCACTTAAGCATTGTTAAGACATACAGCATGCACATAATTGTTTTCTAACCACTTTGCATTTCAAAAAAATGTGGTATATTACTGAGAAAGACTACTAAATAGGGAAGAGGGAGACATTTTTCTAGTTTTATATTACCACTGGCAAATTACTGTCAGATTTCATTAAAGCACTGCCTTAATGGGTCCTCAGTTTCCCACTTAATAAAATGCAGTGTTTGGGTAAATGATTTCTTTCAATCCCAGCCACATAGCATTTAGTGATTTAGTCAAGTAAGTTGTTCTGCTTAATATTTGACTCAAGCCTGAGAAGTCAAATGTATAACAGACGATAACAGTATATCCGTATATATATATTTCAATAATTAGAAAGAGCTAATTTAGCAAAACCACCAAATGAGCATGCAGCTTTATAATCAGGCATGCCAATTGAAAATGTCTCCTCCCTTTTTTGCTGCCAACAAATCTAGTTCATCTTGGCTATAAGATAGAGGTGGATAGACCTATGAATACTATTGCAACTCATTTTGCTTCCAGCTACCTCCAAAGAATGCTGAGGTTGGCAGGACAGAGAGGTGGGCAATGAATGGCTTTTTGGATAGATGGATATATTTTACTTTCTCTCACAAGACTAATAAGTGAGTCCCTTGAGCACAAGTTTGCCTGTATGAAATGTTATTTAATCTTTGCATTTCATCACTTTAATTTAAATAATACTGCATATTTGACTTTTTCTGCAGATCACAAAGCTTTGTCATCATAATGCCCTGTTGCAAAATCAGTTCTTTCTATGAGATGGTTACCTATTGGAGGAGTCTTTCACTATGAACAGGGAAACTTTGCATACATATTTATGCCTCCTTTCACATATTAAAATTATGGGAAAGGAAATATTCAATAGAATTTATTACAGTTTCTTCATTTTGCTGGGTTCCCAGAAATTAAAGAGTGTGAACAATGGTCACTGAGTTTAATGTGCAAGTTATTTGTATTTTTAAGTTACGTATAAACAACTTAGATCCTCCATTTTGCATAATGTATAATCCTCTGCAAACTACTTTCATGCATTTCTAACTATTACTCACAAAAGAAAAAACACAATTGGAATTTCTCCATCCTAATATCATCGTGTTGTGTTAGTATTTCCTTTCAGCTTTTGCTCATGTGCAGACATGATTTACAAAGCTGAGTTACAGTTACAGTACAGATATAACTTTACATTTGTCTTTCTTACACTTTATACTAGGAAATAATTTCTTATCCTGCCTCATAGTCATTATAATGTGAAATAGCTGTTTAACATTCAATTCCTCATAGTCAAACTCAAGCCAAATGGTACTTATTCACCATTTCTTATACACAGGCCATGAGTTTGCCATCAGACCCTTTGTGTGTCTGGTGCCTGTGACTCAGGGTGTATCTCTGTATATTTAAATTCCATACATTTTTTAAAGCTTCAGCTCCATGAGCGAGTCTTCAGTGAACATTTCCTGTTTGATGGCCTGTGTGCCTGCCTTCTCTCAGACTGGAATCACTTTCCCTTTCTCTAAATTTTCAATGGGCTTTTTCATTTGCTATCTTTTCATTCTTAAATTCCCACTTGGATCAGTTGTGCCTAAGATTCATCTGTTCTGCTTAACCACAAGATTATTGGGGAGAAATTCTATGTCTGATTCTTCTTTGTGTCATCTATAACAACTCATCCATACTAGAGATGAATAAATGAAATAGAATCAGTGATATGTACATATCACTGCTTTATTCATTTCCTATAGCTGTCTTATCAGTATACCACAAAATTGGTGGCTTAAAACAGCATGGATATATTACCTTCTAAATCTATAGATGAGAAGACTAACCAAGGCCTCACTGGGCTAAACATCACAGTGTCAGCCTGGCTGGGATTTTTTTCTGGAGGCTGTAGGAGAAGATTTATTTACTTGCCTATGACTTGCTTCTATTAATACATCTTCTCACAATGAGTCAACTGAGAAAGGTGTTCTAAGATTATACCCATTTTGACTGGGTCCAGTCCAATTTGGATAATACAGAATAATATCCCTACTTCAAAGTCTTTAATCACATCTCTAACATTATATTTGCCATGTAAAGCATATATTAACAGCTTCTTGGGATTAAAACGTGAGTATTTGTCAGACATCACCATTCTGCTTACCACAGAGGCTCACGTGGAGCTGAAGAGTATCATGAAAATATTGGGAATGTCACTTCCTAAACAGATAAGGAAACTGATATTCAGAAAAGACAAAAGTCTTGTTCCAAGTCTCAAATATTCTAAATAAAAAATTTATATCTTGGTATGCAGTAACTGTTCTATTTAATTACAACTATTCCTCATTTCACAGATACTTATTAGAAGCAAAAAAAAAAAAAATTATTCCAGTTGCATAAAACTCAGAGAGGTAAACATAGTAACTCAAAATCAGCCAGAGGATGAGAATGTTTAAAATATGTTCTTTTAGCAAGTTTGAAATATTTACCTAGGGTCACCATGCTGTGGAATAAATTGCTACAACTTATTTCTCTTTTCTAATTGGAACTTTGTATCTTTTGAGTAATATCTCCCCTTCCTCCATCTATCCCTCAGCAGGTGGGTACAAACACCCCACCCTCTACTTCTACGAATTGGACTTTTTAGATTCCACATATTAATTTGATCATGTGATAAAAATAGATTATAAATATTCTCATTAGAAAATAAGTAGGCGAAGTGATAGATATGCGAATTAACCTTATCTACTCTTTCTACAACACGTCAATCATATATATAAAAAAACATTGTATATATGTACGAACCCTATAAATATACACAATTATTAGCCTTCAGTTAAAAGAACTAAATAAGTAAATAAATAAGGATCATCCAGATAAAAAGAGAAAGAATCAAGCTTAAGTTCTCTATTTTTTAAATTCTATTGTTCTTTTCTTCCTCTTGTACCATGCTAGCTATAATCCCCACATGAGTTAAATAAAGAGGATGTTTTAAATCCAAATAAAATAATAATAAAAATATATTTTTTAAATGTTTCAGTAATAAGAAAATATTTGTTAATAAATCTAAGTTATCTAGATTTGCCTGGAGGTTGGAACGTGGAATTTGAACTGATGCCTCAGAAGAAAATTCTGCCTGGGACACTGTGCCCAGGACAGTGTGGAGAATAAAGTCATTGTTTTCCAGAACTGTAACATATGTTCTTCTCTGAATGATCTTGGGAGACTTCAAAGATTAAAGATAATTTTAACCTTAGAGTAGGCCATGCCAGCTAATTGTATAAGGGGAGTAGGAGTGAAGATTACATTTTTTTTATTGCTGCTCTATTGCACAAAAGATAAGAAGGGTTCGATGAATTCTGAGTCCCATATTTGGGAGGAAGGGAAACATCTAAAAAATAGTACTTTTAGATTGTTCTGTAGAATAAAAGCCAACAATTCCATAATCCATTGGCCTTATGTATGACTTTCAAATCTCCTTGATTCATTCTTACATCTTGTGAGGAACAGTTTTCTTATCCAAAATCAATGGGGCTCAGATCATCTTAGAGGGACTTACGTAAGATCTTCTCAAACACAGATCTTCTTAACAATTTTCACACTTTTTCCCATAATGTATTATTGCTCTAGATAAATGTCTTCCTATAGCTATAAATTAAGGTATTTACAACATTTATCAAGTGTCTACGTAAAATACAATGAATAAGTATAAATAATTGTTGACTAGTTCCACCCCCCCCCCACTATCTTCTCTTCCCTAATTATGTCTTCAGTGAGATCTCATGAACAAGGTACTTGGCTTCCAAATAAAACCTACCATTTTCCCCCATCTTCTAACCTTTTTCCTTTTCTAAGGGCTGTATGCATAAAATCTTTTGGACACAACCACTTCCCATGAGTGCTGTGTCTTCCTGGAATAAATTGTTTTCTGGAGGTGTTATATATAGCTCTTTCTAGGCCCTGCCATTTTTGTGAGGTTCACATCTGCTTCTCTTCGATACCCTCATGTCTGCTGCATAGAGCAGCTGTTTCTGCTAGATTCTGACATATCACTATGTTCACCAACCCCTTTAAACTCTGTAAATAAATATTCTCAAATGTTTTTGTTAAGGTCCTGGAGATTTTTTTTTTTTTTTTTTTTGGTAGAGTCTCACTTTTTCACCCTTGGTAGAGTGCTGTGGCATCACACAGCTCTTGCTTCAGCCTCCCAAGTAGCTGAGAATACAGGTGCCCACCACGCCTGGCTATTTTTTTTTGTTGCAGTTTATCCAGGGTTGGGTTTGAACCCGCCACCCTCAGTACATGGGGCCGGCACCCTACTCAGTGAACCAAAGGCACCATCCTGGAGATTTTTTGCTGTGTAAAGTCCTGTGATTATTTCTCTTACCATTTTTTATTGTGTTCAGTTAGCAGGATATGAATTATCAAAGCAATAATACCCTGTAGCTTAACCCACTGATAAAAATTTTCGTAAAAATAATTATCTTAAATTTTACCTATCTGCTGTCTCTCTATGAGCCTGGTATGAGTTCATGAGAGGCCTTTAACTCTAAAAGATGAAAACTTTCGTGTTGGTCAAATAGTCCTAACCCATTCATTCTCTCTTCCTTTAGACATTTTCTCCATGACTCCTCTGTCTTTGAGACGTATTTCTGGGAGCCTTGCCTCCTCCTAGCTTAGACATGAATTGATCTAAAATTTGACATGGCATTGAACAAGTAATGAACTGCAAAAAAGGAGAATTCATTTGGCCTTAACTTGCAGAAAATTCTCTTTAAAGTGACTCAGATTTAATGCCTTAAGATTATATTTTCTTCTCTTTATAGATCCAGTCTCACTATTTGTTTCCACAGCAGTGATTCTCAACCTTCCTAATGTCGTGACCCTTTAATACAGTTCCTCACGTTGTGATGACACCCAACCATAAAATTCTTTTCATACACCTGTATTTGTATGGGGTGTATGTGATGGTTTTAGGCAACCCCTGTGAAAGGGTGATTCAACCCCCAAAAGGGTCGTGACCCACAGGTTGAGAACCACTTCTACAGAGAATAATTCTTGCATAATCCTAATAATGTAAACACATTTGGATTTCATTTTTTTTTTCAGTTTATAAACAAAGCACAGAAGTTTCAAGCCTGTTAGCCAAAGAAATATTAAAATGTTTAAAATGGTAAATACTCTTATGAACAGGGAGACAGAAGGAGCAAAGAAGATAGAGACGGGAGTAGTTTATACCTTACAAGAGCAAAGACTGTAGCTTTTGTTTCTGAAATAACTTGCTCTTGCTGAAAGTTTACGGACCAACAAATGAAGTTATTGTGCTTATTTCTTCAATGTAGGGCTTGTAGCATGGGGAGTCCCATGTACCCATCAGGACAAGGTAAATCAGAAATGGTCAAGAGGTCATCTTTTGCAGTGGACGTATCAGGGGGGAGGAAGGTGGAAGACATTTGATTTTATGTTGTGTGCCATCTTGGATCAACTCTTTCTGTTTGCTTTAATACATTTATGTTTAATTTGCTGTGGCACTTACCAATTCTAGGTAATATCCATGAACTAATGTTTGAGGAGCATCAGCCTATTGACAATACAGAATATTGCTCCTGAAAATTTTCTCTCACTCTAGTCCTGAGAGACAGGAAAGACTAAAATTCAGTAACTAAGTCCTGACTTCTGTGCCATCACGGTCCTCGCCTCCTTCAGCCTGGCAGGCAGCCAGAGCTCAAAAACAGATCCAGTGAAGACGTCTTGGGATTGCTAAATATTAATGTTTCTCAACAGATTATAAACACATTTACATGAAATACAAGGCCAAATCCCATGTTCTCCACAAAAGAAACTTTTGAAATACAAGTAAGTAGAAACATAACACAAGGCTCGGCGCCTGTGGCTCAACTGGCTAAGGCACCAGCCATGTACACCTGAGCTGGCGGGTTCGAGCCAAACAACAATGACGGCTGCAACTAAAAAATGGCCGGGAGTTGTGGCGGGCACCTGTAGTTCCAGCTACTTGGGAGGTGGAGGCAGGAGACTGGCTTGAGCCCAGGAATTGGAGGTTGCTGTGAGCTGTGACACCACAGCACTCTATCCAGGGTGACAGCTTAGGGCTCTGTCTCATGTCTCAACAAAAAAAAAGAAAGAAAGAAAGAAACATAACAGGGGCTTAATAAACAAGGAAATCCCATATATGAAGAAAGAGTGCTGCCTCCAGCCATTTTCTGGTGACAAACTTTCAGTCCTGCATTATCTGATTACCCATTTATGCACTGTTTTCATCAGTTAGGGGGATGATATGCCCCAGGATAGCCTTTTAGAGCAATTGTTGTCATGTTAATAGCAAGTATATCAAAGAAAACTTGTTTCTTCCAAAATCATATGGTAGTGGCTGTATGATTTTTGTATCATAACATCATGGAAGCCCTGGAAATGCATTTATTAAAAGCAGAAACTAAGGCCGGGTATGGTGGCTCACACCTTCAATCCTAGTACTCTGGGAAGCTGAGGTGGGTGGATTGCCTGAGCTCACAGGTTTCAGACCAGCCTGAGCCAGAGTGAGACCGCATCTCTAAAAATAGCCAGGCCTCTGTAGTCCCAGCTACTCAGGAGGCTGAGGCAAAAGAATTGCTTGAGCCCACGCGTTTGAGGTTGCTGTGCGCTATGATGCCATGGCACACTACCAAGGGCCACAAAGAAACTTTCTCAAAAAAAAAAAAAAGGGGTTATTTTTGCCTTATATTTAATGTTTAAATAGTCTCAATTATTTTGGCTAAATTATACTGCCCTATATTCTATATTTACATCCATGATATATTTAACATCCAAGGGTACAAAATAAAAATCCAAATATTGGAAGTCTGGTAAAAAAGAAAAAAAGAAAGAAAGCAGAAATTATAAATATACTATTAAAAAAATGGCAAACTGAATCATCATAGATATGAAAGGTTCATATTTTTTTCCTTAAGTTCACACAAAATGAAAGTGGAAAAAAAAGCTATAAGTCCAGTTGCCCATCAGACCCTTATTGTCCTTTTTTCAAGGCAGAAATACAAAAAAATTTTTCTTTTTATCCAAATGGCAATCCATATGTGACATCTGTGGGATATAGGACACTTTGTAAATCATAAATATTTGGTCATAAACATTTAAGTCTGTAATCGAATATTATTTTTCCCTGCTGAAACAATTTTCTAAATTATCTGGACCATCTAAAGCTTATAAAGTGACAAACTGTTCTTTTTCCTTGTTCTTTCATTGTGTGAAATAATTCCTTCAGTGGTTAGAAAAGATTTCAGTATACTGGTAATTTATAACCTGCAATGTTTTTTTTAATATATGTAACCATAAATACCAAATTTTGGATGACCCATCTCATGCATGTTATAGCAAGGCATTAAGAGAATTTCAAAACTGCAACTCACCAACAGCCTCAGATATTATATCTACCTGTGTGTGTTTAAACCGTGGAGTCATCAAGAAAAAATTGCTACTGTAGCTCCAAGCCTGGAAGTGATTTCTGATCACCTTTGACGTTTTCAAAAACAGAAATTATTTGGCTTTACTTTAAATGTCAACCATCAGCATTTAAAAAATTTATTCATTTAGGAGAGTGCAGGAGGGAATCAACTGCTGATGCACACTGTCGACAGAAAATCTGACAGAATTGACTATATTCTTATGAAATAGAATGTATTTGCTGAGTCACATGGAGGCAGGGATCAAAAGGAAAGCTCTTACTTTGTCTGTCTTCAGAGGAGTGGAGGGAAGTTTCCTGGTCCAAGAGATAAAATGTTGGATTTGGGTCCCAAATTCATCAGTACTAGCTCTGAGACTCTGAGCAAGTGGACTACCTCATAGGTCTCTGTTTTCACATTTGTAAACATTAGCATTAGCTCTTTCATCACTTCAAAAGCCTTTGACTCTTCAGAAAGCCATTAGTGTCTCATTCTCAAGTCTCCTTATCTTTCAAGTAGAGCTAAACTTCTATTCATTGATGATTTCAGAAGCTGTGAGAATGCTACTGAGAATGTAGCTAAAAATTGACTTTGAAAGCCACAAAAGGCTACCAACTTTAATATATCTGTTTTATTAATGCATATATTTTTTATAATAATTATGATATATTCAGAAATACTATTGACTCTATTTTTCTAAAATATGTATTTATTTCATTCTAACCAACTAGTAAAGTTAACAGTTATGGCTTATACCTAAATTTGTTTGGATTGGGTGGCTATTCCTGATTTCTTCACACATATGGACATCTCGTCTCTGAGAAAGATATGAAATGGTCTTTCTGAATAGGAACATAAACAGCTGAATGCTTAGATCTGTCAGCCTCTACCTCTATATCCAAAGCCTGCAATATGGCCAATTACACGGAGGAACAGTGATAAGATTGGATTATATTTGTCAGGTCAGTGTCTTGTTTTTTTTCTTTTTGAAGAGGGTAACACTGCTGTCATCTGAGAAATGTGGTGGCATTTCCTCTCCAGAGGAAAGAAAGTTCTCAGGAATTCCGAAGCAGCTTCATGCCTTCTTACGTGGAGCTCTTCTTTGCTCTGCCCTCTTGCTGTTCCTCAAGTTATGCATGTGACACCACCTGAAGACTTTCCATGATGAATATTCCCTTTGTGAAAACAACTGCCCGACATTATTTTAGCTGTACAAAACCCTTCCCTATAATCTCTGCCACTGTGCTAACTAACCCAAATTTCTCACTATTCATTATGTTGTGTTTACTTTCCTACTTCTGCTCACGCTGTCCCTCTAGCTGGGCATGCCCTAGCCTAGTGCATACATGGTAAAATTTCCATCCTTCAAAGTCTATTTGAAATGCCAACTATGTGATGAGGACTTACATGATATTCTCAAAGGCTTGAAGGTTTCTATACTTTGGAATGAAAACATAACCTTTTATTTGTATCTCTTTATGGTACTTATCTCTTTTGGTTTGTTTATCTACCTCTCTTTTCTGCCTTTTAGATCAGGTACCTTGAGGGTAAGATGTGGTTATCCCAGTATTTCCCATAGGACCTACATGTAATAATTAATGGTAATGTTGCATGAATGGCTACAGATGTATTTAAGTTTTACCAATTATCTCAGTTTTTATTAGCCTATGAGTAAAACTAAAGTCTCATTATATTAATAACTTAATCTTGTTAGTTCTGAGTCCCCAGTCTCCAAAGGAATTCAGTTGCCTCCAGAGAGCCTTTTTCACCTAAATATTCATGAAAATCACTCAAGAAGTCTGCTCACATTTTGCTTAGAATAGTTTGCAATATTTTTTCAACTGATGATGCCACTCAGTGCCTTCAATGAAAGCACAATTGTTTTAGCTAAACAGGTACCTAGATAAAGGTAACTTGTCTCTTTAAATGCAAAAACAGAGAATATTTCATTTCTGTAATTGTCATATTATGTGATAATTAACAAGTATACTATCAGTAAACATTGAAAAAACAAAAGGACACCAATTGCAGAGGGAAAGTTCAATAGACCCCCAGAGTTTGCCTTCAAATTCTTTATCAAAATTGTGCAGTCTGATAGCATTAGACAGAAACAGAGTACAGGGTATAAGAGCTACAGAATCCTGGCTCAGCCTTTTATTAGATGTATAGCTGTACCTAAGATTCCATATTCTAATCAGCACAATGTAAATACTGTAAGCCTCTCATGTTCATGGATTTCACATCTGTGGGTTCAATCAACTGCAGTTTGAAAATATTCAAAATAGAAAAAATAGATTAATTGTACTGAACATGTACAGACTTTTATCTTTGTTATAATTCCTTAAACAATACAGTATAGCAACACCTTACACAATATTTTCATTGTATTAGATATGATAAGTAATCTGGAGATGATTTAAAGTATGCAGAGGATGTGCATAGGTTATATGCAAATACTATACCATCTTACATAAGGGAAAAAAGCATCCATGGGTTTGGGTATCTGTGGGGTCCTGGAACAAATCCCCCATAGATACCAGGTACCACTGTAATAGTCAGGACCATTATCAGCAACCTAATTTGCAGGGCTGATTGAAAGTGCAAATGCAGGATCCCAGGGATAAAGGAGAAGCTGATCAGTCTCTTCTTCCCAGGGGCGTGTCACTCAACCCATGATACATCAACAAGTAAATTCCATTTTCATCTTAAATAGGATGCAGAAAAAATTCACAAACTCACATACACAGTTTGAAGCAGCTAAAACTGACATTAGCCCCCCAGGACACAATGGCATAAGGAGCAGTGGTGCATTGTAAAGAGGGAAAGTCTTCAGGAGGTTGCAGAAAAAAATGCATTCCCTGGAAGTCAGAAGCCCATGGGAAAAAAAATTTGATATTGGACAAAACCTATGCATGGGATAAAATGAAAAGATAAAATGGAAAAAGTCAAAAGATTACTGGATTAAGTGTTTATTACTTCACCAAGACCCACGAAAACATAGATTCTGATGGTGAGAGGATCAGAACTGTGTCTTGGTCACATTAACCAACAAGTGACCTGGAGAGTCACCCAGGAGAAAAAGAAGCCCTCATTGGCCCAGTTTGGTTGACAGAAGTTAAGAAGGTATATCCTCACAGAGATTAGGGTTAGTGTTAGTGTTACAGAGAAACAAATAGCAAACTCTATTTGAAGAAAATAGTAGTTTTGTTTGGAGCAGACAACAGTGTTTGAAAGAAAAATCCTGGAATGTTACAGCCTACCTAGTTCTCTCTTATCCTGTCCCAAATCTTTTCAAAGGGCTCTATCAGGAATATTTAACTTATTCAACTATCTATCATAGCAGAGGATCTAACACTGTCTTGATGAAAAAAACTATAAGATTGTAATAAGGAATTTAAGAGAAAAAAGAAACTGTAAGAAAGGAAGGTAAAAAGAAAGAATTAAAACATACTGTCAGAAAAAGAAGACACACTGAAAGAATATTGTTATATAAATATGAAAATTATAACCCCCAAATCCAACATTTGATTTAAAAATTTAGTAAAGCAATCATGGCCAAAAAAGATCACAAAACTGAAACACAGACATTCAGGAAAAGTGATGAGATCAAAGGAGGGTGGAAATGTGAACTGGCAAGTTGAAAGCAACACAGGGAGAATGGACACTGTGGAAAATAGTAAGAAAAATTAGTGCTATCAATAAATTAACTAAATAAATGGAATTAAAACAATTAGTGTGATAGAAAATAGGATAATAGGATGAAAATGGAATAAAGAAACACAATAAAGTGATGATGACGGATATAGGAGATTGTCAAAGCAGATCAGATATAAACATAGGGGACAGAGGGAAGATGGCTGACTGGACCCTGCTTTCCACTGAGGCTCCCATCCAGAAGGAGAGTTAAAGAACGGAAGTTTAGCAAGTAAGCTAATGGTTTGGAGCTGAGCTTAGAGAGGTTGAAGAACACACATCAACCCTGCTGAGGCGAGCTTTGACCCCAAGGAAACAAACAATAGGGACAAAATCCATCACCAAGTGGACGGGAGTCCTCTTCCCCATGAAAATGGCTCTCAGTATACTCTATACTCGATATTCTATATTCAAATAAGCGAGCAGAGTTCATATCCTCTCCTATTTTATCCCATGGGAGAGACTCTCTAAAAACCAGAACTCCTTCCCTAGAAAGGACTTACAAATGTGCCATGGCACTCTCCTGCCAGGCATAAAACTGTATAAAACTTTATATATTCCCTACCTACAATTCTGAACTCACAGCACTCCCCTCCGCTCTCACCCCAAGGTCTGGAAGCCTGTACCTTATGGAATCCGGATTCTTGGGCATTTTCTTGAGAGATGTGGACAGGGAGAGGGCGTGGGCTGTTGCTGGTCTGTGCTGATTTTTTGGAAAGAATCTACTCTTTACAGGAGTAAAGAGAAGACAGTGAACTAAAGGAACCATATGGGAGAGGGAGAGGTGGTGCCCTGTAGCACACAGCAGCAGCACCAGTGGTGGGAATAATAGGTCTCACACCCCTGGGGATATTTTGGAGAGACACTTCCTGCCTCTCTGGGCAACCAGAGGAAGCTGGGCATCTTCTCTGGTGGTAGCTACTGGCAGAACAGATCTGGGATGGAAACACATGAGTAAAGGGTATGACTGAGGTGGTACCTGCCTGGGCGGGGTGCAGTGGAGCCAGAGACTAGAATACCATGCACAGAGAAGGTATACTCCCAGGGTGGGCCTGAGCCAGAAGGACTGCTTTAGTGAGCCTAAGAAGCACCCAGCCCTCAGGAGATCATAGCTGAGACAAAGGCAGGCAGGTAGAGGCTGAACTGAGAGTTGAGTGTGAGCTCTAACCACCCCACCCCAGGACAGACTGCAGCTGGACAGACACGCCAAATCCAGGCAGTGGCACAGACCGGGGTTGAGTCTCAGTTTCTGTGAACTCAAACGGCATCTGGTCTGTAGAGGAATATAGCCAGGACAGAAAGAAATTCTGCAAAATTGTTCTGTTCTATCAGCAACTTCAATCGGGGTGGGGCTAGAAGAGTGAACCAGCCCAGCCTCCATTAAGCACCCAAGGTAGTCAGTACTCAGCTCCCCCTGCCAGATAGTGGCAGAGAGCAATGGTCTGGCCAAGGAGACATAGATCTCCCTGTAACTCAGGCAGGCGCAAACCCCTGGAGCATTACTCATTGGAAGGAACTGGGTCACAGCCCTGAGGGGTTACCAGTAACTGGGTGTGACAGAGGTGCAAGGTGGGGAAGGAGGCGTCAACCTTCTCAGACTAATTCATTTGCTGAGTGAGTCTTTCTGACCTCACAGAGCACTGAGAGTGAGTCATACTTGAGTTGCTAGCAGACTCCTGTTTTCTAGTTGCTTGAGACCTTTTGAAGTTTTTGAATTCAGAAACTTTTGATCAAATTCCAACTTCCACAGTGGCAAAAGGATTAAAAATGTCCACTGGACTTTCAAAAAACTAAATACCAAAAATTCTACCAGGCTTGTCAATATTTACAATTAATGTGAATGGCTTAAATTATCCTCTGAAGAGGCACAGGTTGGCTCACTGGAAACAAAAAACTCAGGCCAGATATCTGCTGCATACAAGAATCTCATATTACCTTAAAGATAATTATAGATTCAGGGTGAAGGGATGGTAATCTATATTTCAGGCAAATGGAAATCAGAAAAAAGCAAATATTGCAATTTTATTTGCAGAAACAATAGGCTTTAAACCAACAAAAGTAAGGAAAAATAAGGATGGTCACTTTATATTTGTTAAGGGTAATACTCAACATGATGAGATTTCAATTATTAACATTTATGCACCCAACCAGAATGCACCTCAATTTATAAGAGATACTCTAACAGACATGAGCAACTTGATTTCCTCCAGTACCATAATAGTCGGAGTTTGTAACACTCCTTTGGCAGTGTTGGATACTCCTCCAAAAATAAACTAAGCAAAGAAATTTTAGGCTTACAATTAATCATTCAACAATTGGATTTAACAGACATCTACAGAACATTTCATCCTAACAAAACCGAATACACATTCTTCTCATCAACAAATGGAATATACTCCAAAATTGATCACATCTTAGTCACAAGTCTAACCTCAGAAAATTTAAAAGAATAGAAATTATTTCTTGCATCTTCCCAGACCATCATGGAATAAAATTTGAACTCAATAACAAAAGGAATCAACATACTCATACAAAAACATGGAAACTAAATAACCCTATGCTGAATGATAGCTGGGTCATAGACAAGATTAAGAAGGAAATTACCAAATTTTTGGAATGAAACAACAATGAAGTCTTGAATTATCACAATGAAATGGAAATGTTGAACAGGCCTATATCAAGTTCTGAAATAGCATTAACAACACAAAATCTCCCTAAAAAGAAAAGCCTGGGACTAAATGGCTTCACATCAAAATTCTACCAAACCTTTAAAGAGGAACTAGACCTATATTACTCAACCTTTTCCAAAATATAGAAAAAGAAGGAATACTACCCAATACATTCTATGAAGAAAATATCACCTTGATCCTCAAACCAGGAAAAGACCCAGCAAGAAAAGAAAATTATAGACAATATCACTAATGAATATCAATTCAAAAATATTCAACAAGATCCTAGCCAACAGAATTCAGCAACACATCAAACAAATTATACACCATGACCAAGTGGGTTTTATCCCAGGGTCTCAAGGCTGGTTCAATATATGTAAATCTATAAATATAATTCAGCACATAAACAAATTAAAAAACAAAGACCATATGATTCTCTCAATTG
>CAUYON010181564.1:0-10078 GCA_963573935.1 Arctocebus calabarensis
AAGCGAGTCTCTTGCCTCTACCTCCCAAGTAGCTGGGACTACAGGCGCCCGCCACAATGCCCGGCCATTTTTTGGTTGCAGCCATCATTGTTGTTTGGCGGGCCCAGGCTGGATTTGAACCCGCCAGCTCAGGTGTACGTGACTGGCGCCTTAGCCCATTGAGCCACAGGCGCCAAGCCAATAAAATATATTTTTAAAAAGAAATAAGTAAAATAAGAATGTTGGGGTGAATTATTTCTAGGGCCTCTTAGCACCAAATTCATATTTCATCTTTGATCCCTTTCAGGCTTTATATCTAATCCAACAAAAATTTACTTCGTATACACTGTGACATCTTTCTTCAAGCTTTATTGATCTCTTCTGAGTCAATATACCTACCCAGTTTGTACCAATAAATAAGAAGTGTAATTATACTTTACTTTTTACTCATATTTTATGTGTATGAATTTCTTTTCCCAGTTAGATCTTTAAGGCTCACATCTTATATTTCAGTGTTCAGCAGAATACTGAATAATTGCTACCATTTACAATAATTATTAGTTATTGGTTTTAATTTGATGGTTTTAATCTGGATAGTTCTAATAGAATTAAAAGGGTTATATTTTGACTTTAATAGTAGGTAGCATCATGTTGACAGTATTAATCATTTTCATCAATAACATCAATAACATATTTGTTTACCAGATAAAATTCTAATTTTTAATGTGTGTCATAAAATAGATAGCTGAGTAGAAACAAAAATGAAAATTTCTGCTTATATAACTATAGTCCAGAAAGTAGAAGGGAAGAGAAGACAGAGGGGAGGGGAGGGGAATGAAAAGGGGGATCTCATCTAATGTACATGATGCAATGGTACATTTCAAAACTATTAAGAAAAAAGAGTATAATTGTGATGAATGTGTTAATCAGTTCAATGTAAGCATTTCACATTGTATATCAAATCAGTACACTGAACCCCACTAATGCATCAATGTACACAGTTATGATTTAATAAAACCCAAAGATAAAAATGAAAAAAGAAAAAGAAAATTTCTTCTTGACAGAAAATCTGAGGAAGTTATTTCTGAATTTTATTTGTTCATAATTCAGTACATTTATTTTATTCTAGCATAAGTATTTTACTATTAAATAAATTCTTTTCATGAAAGACATTTCTTGACTGGAAAAATCTCAAAAATATCCAAGTAAATAAACTATAAACTTTGTCAATGTGGTTTTACTCAACTGAATTTAAATAAATGATTTTCTTAAAAATGAAATTTTTACAGAGATAGAAGGTAGGAATTTTTATTAAAAAACAATAAAAGGTACATTGCTTTGTATATATTATAGTAGAAATAATACAGAATTTTTGTTATACATGATCAACCTCTATCATTGTGGACACCCCACACAGTCCCCACATGTACCTGTGGCCATTATGGTGTCATCTCTCCCTTGGGTGAAGATCACAACTCGCTGCCTTTTTGAGTTTGCCTTTGGCAGAGCTTGTGTCTTTTTGGCCATCTCTTTAATATCATTAGTCTATTAATAAAAAGGAGGAAAAAATTTTCATAACCAGTATAGTAAAGCAAAACTTTATTAGCAGATTAACAATTTAGCTTCTCATCAAAATAAGATCAAAACATCTGTTCAGAGATTATTTTTTACCATTATCTAATGAGGATGTCAAGAGATATTTTTTAAAAAGTTAATCAAATACAAAAATAAACACAATAGTACAATAATTTCCAAAGAATCCATCATCAAGGCAAACATCTGAAATCTATAATGACTCCAATTTTATGTACAGCATTGCCCACTTGCCTTTAATATTATTCTAAGCAAATCAACTACTATGTAATTTCATCTATAAATACTTTAGTGTGTATTTCTGAAAGGTAATGACTTAAGCATAACCACATAACCATTTTTTTTTTTTTTTTGAGACAGAGCCTCAAGCTGTCACCCTGGGTAGAGTGCTGTGGCATCACAGCTCACAGCAACCTCCAATTCCTGGACTCAAGTGAGTCTCTTGCCTCCACCTCCCAACTAGCTGGGACTACAGGTGCCTGCCACAACACCTGGCCATTTTTTGGTTGCAGCCGTCATTGTTGTTTGGCAGGTCCAGGCTGGATTCGAACCTGCCAGCTCAGGTGTACGTGGCTGGTGCCTTAGCCCCTTGAGCTACAGGAGCCAAGCCCACATAACCATTTTCATACTCTAAAAAATTGGCCAGGTGTGGTGGCTTAGGGATGCCAAAGCAGGAGGATGGCTTAAGGTTAGGAGTCTGAGACTATCCTGAACATGAGTGAGACCCCATCTCAACTGAAAATTAGCCAGATGTGGCAGCACATACCTGTAGTGCCAGCTACTTGGGAGGGTGGAGGATTGCTGGAGCCCAGCAATTTGAAATTGCAGTGAACTATAATGACACTACTACACTGTCTAGCCAGGCACCAAAGTGAGACTCTTTGTCTCCAAAAAAAAAAAAAAAAGCTCGGTGCCTGTAGCTCAGCAGCTAGGGCACCAGACACATACACCATACACCAGAGCTGGTGGGTTCGAACCCAGCACAGGCCTGCCAAACAATGACAACTACAACCAAAAAATAGCCGGGCATTGTGGTGGGGCCCTGTAGTCCCAGCTACTTTGGAGGCTGATCCAAGATAATTGCTTAAGCCCAAGAGTTTGAGGTTGCTGTGAGCTGTGACAACATTGCACTCTACCCAGGGTGACATAATGAGACTATGTCTCCAAAAAAAAAAAAAGAAGCTAACCCTTTCCTATAAAGATTTAATTTTCTTTAAAAGTAAAGTTTAAACCAACTTCCTGTAGTTTGAGGTTTGTTGGTAGTTTGCTCTCACTGTGCAGTTTTCAATAGTTATGGAGAATGACATACCAGAAGGGAAACACAAACAAGAGGGAAAATATATCTGAGGGACATAAATGCAGGATATATAGGAGAGAAAAAATAGGATACAAGATATATAGGAGAGAAAAAATTAGGTAAGCAGACAAATCATAATGGTTTGCAAGGGTTACAATAATATCAGCAGCTGACTTTCTTTTTTTTTTATTAAATCATAGCTGTGTAAATTAATACAATCATGAGGTACAATGTGCTGGTTTCATATACAATCTGAAATATTTTCATCAAACTGGTTAACATAGCCTTCATTGCATTTTTTTAGTTATTGTGTTAGCAGCTATGACATTTTTAAAGGTATGACAATGTGCAGAGAAGTATTTGTATGTTGTGTGTTCATTAAATACTTAAATTCCGGATAATATATGAAGCTAAGCTTCTAATACACCTAACATGATTTCCAGAGGACTGTTGTTTCTGGAAGGAACAGCCACTTACTTGTGGTAGGACCATGCTGCGGACTTTTCAAACATGCTCACAATTTTGCTTTCGGTTGCTTATTTTATTAATAGAACAGAGCTAAGCCTGAACTCTGATGAGAAAAATTCCCTTAGTTTCTAGAGAGATAGACTATTAGAAATGACTAGTAACAGCTGAAAGGACTGAAATATAGTAATGATGTTTTCACTCTCTTAAATAAATAAATGTACACATTTAATTAAAAGACACACACATATATTCTGCCAGTCTCCTAGGTACAAATACATTTTACCACTATAAGAGTTTTGCTCATGATTAAGTACAGTTCATTTTTAATAAAGATAAAAGGAAAACGTAATTCACTTAATTATCTTAAAAGCGGAATCTTATGCATATACTAGATATTTTTAAAAAGAAGGCTTTCTTCAAGGTGGTATAGGAATAAATTAAGAGTAAAATTCCATGGTAGTTTTCTACCAACCCTGTGCCATAAATTTTGTTATAAAGAGTTTTGGTTAATTTAATCAAAGGAACCTTTCTTACATCTCAAATTAAATCTTATAAAAATGGCAATTAAAGTAAACTTTCCAAATATAAAACATAAATCTCTGCAGATTTGTGTGACTCTTTTCTATTTATATCCACATTCATGGTTCATACAAAATCTCTTTGTCTCTCATTCTGGGATCACGTCAGTAAGCACCTCACCTACATTTCTCACTATGCCTTGAGGAGCCATTGTTTGCCCCCATAGCTGATTTCCATCCACTATAAAAACTTTTCTCAAAACCTCAATTTTATCTTCCCCAAAGCTTGATATTTCTAGTTGTACAGTATTTCCCTTCCCCCATCCCACCATAGGTACTTCTTTTACACTCAACTATGGAATTACAAGGAATTTTAGAATATGACAGAGCTATCTGTGTGACCTTGAGCAGGTTAATATATCTTGGTAGGTCTACATTTCGTTATCTATAAAACTAAGAAAATAATCCCCTGAAAAGATGTTGGGAGTTAAATATGCTAAAATTAGTATATAAATTTTTGAAGAACAGGATATTTACACAGTCTCAAAGTATCTTTCCCTAATTATTCATTAAAAAGAAAAAACAGTAATGTTACAATGGAGAATACTGACAGATAACCCCTTAACCTAGTGATCAATTTAGTGATGCTAACATTAGTGGATGAAATAGAATATTTACATAGTTCCAAAGTATCTGCTCCATTTTTTTTTTTGCAGTTTTTTTGGCTGGAGCTGGGTTTGAACCCGCCACCTCTGGTACATGAGGCTGGTGCCCTACTTTTTGAGCCACAGGTGCTGCCCCCTGCTCCAAGATATTTATTAATTACAATGGGAAAGTAGTAACTTGACAAAGAATAAATCAACAACCAATACTCATCAACCTAGTAATCAGGTTAACATCACTGGCAATAAGACATTATAACATTGTGTACCTTCCTGAGATGATGCACTGAAAAGGGCACATTGCTTCTGTGGTTTTCCTACCCAAGGTGAGTAAGCTCAACTTGATCATGAGAAAACATAAGATAAACTTAAATTGAGGGACAGTCTATAGAATGACTGACCAGTTCTCTTCAAAGGTATCAAGGTCATGACCAACAAGAGTGAGAAACTGTCAGAGTGAAAGAGACTAAGGAGACATGACAAAGAAATGTAATGTTGAACAGAAAAAGGAACTTAGAGGAAAAACTGGTCAGACCAGAATAAGACCTGAATTTCTGTTATTGGTATTGTACCAATGTGAATTTCCTGGTTTTGGTCATTATATTTTGGTGATGTGACATTAACATTAGAGGAAGCTGGATGAAGAGTACATTCTGTACTATTTTTTTCAATTTTTCTAAGAGTAAGGTTATTTTAAAATAAAAAGTTAAAATAGGGCAGTGCCTGTGGCTCAAAGGAGTAGGGCGACGGCCCCATATACTGGAGGTTGCGGGTTCAAACCCAGTCCTGGCCAAAAACTGTAAAAAAAAAAAAAAGTTAAAATAGTTGTTATGAAGATGAAAAAGATAGGTAAGTGAAAGAGCTTAATGCAATAGTTAGTGCATGCTAAGAACTTAATAAATATTAATTTATTTCCTCCATTACTCTTACCTTTTTTTTTTTTTTTTGAGACAGAGTCTTACTATGTCACCCTCAGTAGAGTGCCATGGCGTCACAGCTCATAGCAACCTCAAACTCTTGGGTTTATGTGATTCTCTTGCCTCAGCCTCCCAAGTAGCTGGGACTACAGGCTCCTGCCACAAAGCTTGGCTATTTTTGTTGTTGTTGCAGTTCTTTAGCTATTGTTTAGCTGGCCTGGCCTGGGTTCGAACCCGCCATTCTTGGCGTATGTGGCTGGCGCCATAATCACTATGCTATGGGCACCAAGCCATCATTACTCTCATTTTAATATTCCTTAAAACTATCACATCCCTTTGTTGCTCCAAAATCTCAAGAATTTTGAGTATTGATAATTCAATTACAGTATCTAATAAAGGAGGAGAAAGATAAAGAGAGAAGTATGAGAAGAAAGCTCATACAATTGAGCTATGAGCCACATAGATATCTCTAAAGTGCTCACGAAATCTTCATTTCTCTAGACAGTTGGTACTATTATTATACCTATAAGCCATGTATACCGCTTGCAGGGGTGTCCAACTTGTGGGCCTGCATGCCGATTTTGTGAGGTCTTTTTTTTTTTTTTTGTAGAGACAGAGTTTCATTCTATTGCCCTTGGTAGAGTGCCGTAGTGTCACATAGCTCACAGGAACCTCCATCTCTTAGGCTTAGGCAATTCTCTTGCCTCAGCCTCCCGAGTAGCTGGGACTATAGGCGCCCACCACAACATCCAGCTATTTTTTGATGCAGTTTGGCCGGGGCCGGGTTTGAACCTGCCACCCTTGGTATATGGGGCCGGCGCCCTACTCACTGAGCCACAGGCGCCGCCCATGAACCACTTTTCCTAATCGGCTTTTATTAGTGTTTATAAATTTAATGTGTAGGTCAAGACAACTCTTCTTCCAATTGTGGCAAAGAAAAAAAACCAGTTGGACACCTTGCAAGTATTCATTAAATCTTAACTACTCTAGGTACTTTCACAATATCTAATTTTATAGATGAAGAAAATGAGTCACAGAGCAGTAAGTAACTTGCCTCAGGTCACAAATATAAGTAGTAGAGCCAAGACTCGCACCCAGAAAGTCTGACTTCAGGGACTATAGTCTTAACCACTATTCTTTGCTATCTATACATCATACTGCTATTGTGAATTCTGTCAATGTGCCTTTTGCAGTTGTTATCACAAAACCATAGCATGTTCATCTTAAATCATTTTTCTGCAACATTCACAAGTCATTCCTGATTTTGTATTTAAGTTTGCTACTTTTTCGTAATTATTTTGGCTTGCATTTTACTCCAGTGAATTTCGCTTTTTGAATTGAGATATTTTTCATTTTTCAAGGTCATTTTGAAATCTAATTTCTTTTCCTTCCAATATATTAGAACATGAGAGAGAAATCAGTGCACAGTTTATAGTAAAGGGTACTAGATATAGGGAGCTAAGCTCTGGTTTTAGCTCCATTTATGTATGTAACCTTGAACAAGCTATACATCCTGTTTTTTTTTAATCTGCTGAACTGATATGGCAATACATGCCCTACCTACTTCCTGAAGTTTGTGTGACTATTAAAAATGTTAGTGATATGTTGGAAAAGATTTGATAAACTGTGAAGTATCTTATAAATATAAATTTATGCTTTTATCGTAATTAGTGCTCATAGTATAACTTAAATTTAGCATTGTCTTCCAAATTAAAGACTACACTCTGTTCATTCCATTTTTAACAAGCTGGTGATAAAAATGTTAAACAATCCTGTCACAATTTACCTCCTTCTACAGAAAGCCAATTGTGGTGTTCCCACGCATTTCTTCACCTCGCCATACCATTTTCCGTTTTGTTTTTTAAATAGAAACTCCTATAATACTTGTGCCTTGTTATTTTTTTGCAGTTTTTGGCCAGGGCTGGGTTTGAACCTGCCTCCTCTGGTATATGGGTCCAGCGCCTTTGAGCCACAGGTGCCGCCCTTATACTAGTTGTGCTGATCGTATGATGTGTCAGTTTCCAGCCGATCTCATGCTCCCTCCTCACGGAGGGAGTACCCCGTGTCAGTCCCACTGGCCTCTGTTACTTCCTGGAGCACATAGTACATTATTTTCTCGTTTGTGTGGAAACTCTTGTGCTCTTGTTCCCTTTGTTTTAAATTTATTTCCCTGGTTAGTTTTTTTTTGTCATTACTAGAAATTTGAAGGTTTCAGGATTTACTTTCTCAGAATCATTACATGGCCATCATATCTAAAATATTAATAGCAATCCTTCCCACCTTCTTTTTAAAAATATACTCGCTGGTCATTTCTACCTTGTCAGAATGGTAGACACACACTAAGTGCTCAGTAAATATTTGTTGAATAAATAAATGATTAAATGAAGAGAATTAGAAGACCATCTTTTTTCTTTCCCTTAATGTAACTATTTTCAAATTGTCCGCTTTATAAAAGCAGGACTGTACTATCTTAGCTAGCGGGACCTGATTTAGTGTCTTGTTTTCAGAAACTCTTGAAATTTTCAGTGATAATTCATTGCATTCTTTATATTTATGAAGAGCATAGGAAGCTTGGAATCACCTTAGAGAATTTTGTGGGGATCAATTATTCTTGAATATTTGCTATAGACTTTCTATCTGGTGCTAATCAACTGAGCTTTAAGATATACATTTTCTACATCTGCACTATATCAATGACATAGTCATTAGCTACAGTGAAATGGGCTGAGTGTGATTGGGGGATTGAATTTGAAATTTTATTTAATTATAATTGATACTAATTTAACTGGCTGTATGGGACTGGTAGATGCTGCTAGTGCAACTCTATACTTTTTTCTCTCAGCATAAAGTCCTTTGTTGGTCAGAGAAAGACTCCAAGTCTGGGATCTTCTAGATCAGCAGTTCTCAATCTGTGGGTTGCGACATTTAATACAGGAACTGTAGTAAAGGGTTGTGGCATTAGGAAGGTTGAACACCACTGTTCTAGATAGTCAGGGGCTATGGAGGAAGTAAGAAAAAGGAGAAGGATTGTTTTGTTTTTTCTATATGAACAGAAGTATTATATCCCCAAATTTAAGATAAAAAAGTTAAAATTTGTTGCTTAGAGTAACAATGAATAAATATGCCAGGAGGGAAGATATGAATTCTCTTTATCATTTGACATTGAGCTATTGCAGAGACAATGTGATTTAGAGAGTATCTATATTTAGGTTTGGGGTTTTTTTTCTTCACCTTAGTTTAAATCAATTTTCAGTAGTTTTTAAGGATCATATTTTCATTTGTTTTAAACTTTAATTGGTTTAGCTCAAGAAAAGGTTGATTTAAAAACACATCACAGTCTGAACTGATTTTCTAGAATAATAAAAGGCCATATGAAACTTTTTTACTCCAAGAACTGTCATTTTAAATTCTTAGCAGGTCTGTCATTTAAATCAGGCACTATGCAATTTTCCATCACCTATATAAAAAAAATCCTCTCTCTTCTGCTTTGTGCTCTGCCCAGCTCCAGTTTTTATCTCATTCTCCAGTGCCCTCCTAAGCTGCTGCTTCTTACTGAAAATTGTGCAGTTCATTTTAAAGATTAAAGATTTTTTTTTTTTAAAATAAAGATTATCTAAAATTTGCAGAGAAGCTAACCAAAATATCATAAACAATGCCACTGAAGATACTTCCTGATGAATACACACTGGTTATTTTTAGAGGCATTTGGATTGGTCTGTCAGCAGACAGACACTAGAGGCAATACTCAGTGGCTTTGGGAACTGATTGGGATTTATAATAGAAAATGAGGGTAGGACAGCAATGCTGGTGGAAAGGAAAAAATGCTCACCTGTCCTTTCTTTTAATATTTTCATTTCTCACTTCTCATTGATGGTCCAAATTTAGAGGCAAAATTAAGGGAGGGATAAAATGTAGATTTTTGTCTAGTTTATCATATCCTCAAGAGCATTAACACATTTCCCTACAGAAAACTGTTAAAGCGACACAGTTCCCTATAGTAAACTGTTCTTGTTTTATTTCTTAAGAATATCAAGTTCCAAACCTATTTTTTATTCTGTCTAATAGACTAAGGAAATTTTCATGGCACAAAATCACTGAGTTTCTCTAGAAAGCATTCTGTATGGATTATCTTTTATTAACAATGCGGTCATCTCACTCATGGCTCATATAAATTCTGAAATGCTTGTATTGTTTTTGGGAACCCATGGAGGGACACATCAAGATACTATGTGCCTTCTCTAACAAATCATTGTCAACATTACTGACAGAGGAGTTTTGCTCTGTCAGGAGGTAATAAGGTATATGATTATCAACATCACTTTGTTTATATGCTCTAATCAATTATGGCAGATTTGTGGCAAAAAGAAACAATTCCAGAATCAGTAAGCAAGAACTAATGAAAAGGTTAATACAGTGCTGGTTAGTAGAAAATAGAAAAAATAGCTGTTAAGACTGAATGTAAACCAGGCATATTCAAAGCAAGTAGCTTAATGGGACAATAAAATTATAAATTATACAAGCTTAATAAACTATTTTTTAAAAACTATTATCTAGGTATTATAGGATCATGATTATTTGTTATGCAACATGTTATACTTCCAAGTATCTGCAAAATTTGCTATTTTATAGAACCTATATATATAT
>CAUYON010181565.1:0-12655 GCA_963573935.1 Arctocebus calabarensis
CCTTTTGTAACTCTAAATGAAAAAGGAAGATGCTATGGAGAAATGAAATTTCACTACAGCATAAAAGCAAAGACTGGCTGAAATCTATTATAAGTAAAATAATAACAGTAACCCACTTTATAATTAACTCCTCCTCAGTGAACAATCTACTACACATTCTTTGATGAGCTTACCACAGTGGAAACCTGCTGTAACTGCAAGGCCAGGGTTCTCCCCCTTTTCTAGTTCTCTGTGCACAAGGTGATGCCACCTACTACAAGGTAGTTCTAGAGACAGGTGAACACAGGGGAGCTTCTCTCCTCAACTCAGCAGGAATTAAGTTCACCCACCTGAGCCATGACCTCCAATACGTATCTGTTCATAATTTTATGAAGTATCTAAATGCCATTCATAAGTTTAAAAAAAAAAGAATAGAAAGCTTTGGACCAAGTAAATTAAATAGTTAAGAGGGATACCAATTACATTAACACTTTCTTTAAAAATAGAATCACTTTCTTTGAAATCAACCACAGTGGTGAGACGTGTTTTTCTTTTCAGGTGCCCCGTGATGGCACACAGTTTTACCCGGCAAATTCTGCCAGCTTCCAAGTGCTGCGATTCTGACCTGCACCAGCACATGGGGCAGCATTACCTCCCAAAAGTGTAGAGAAGAGCACATGTCACCACTGGGCAATGAGAGAGTTGACAAAGACTCTTGGTTTCTCAACGCCAGACTTGGTTGGAGAGCTTTTCTTGTTCTATTAGAAAAGTTCATGAGGAAACTGTGAATAGGATCAGTCCAGAGAAGTAAAACTCTTTTATTTTCACTATCCAAACATCAGTCAATACACTGGGAGAGCCAGCGGAAACCCTCGCTGTAGCCTTGCCTCTTGAGCACACTGCACACGATCACTTCCATGGGGAGGGCATTCAGCTCTTTCAAGGTCACATTCCTCTTTCCTATGGTCTGTCCATAAAGCCCAAACATCTTATGGAGTTTTTCTTCATAGATTGCATCTGTTCTGTCAATTTGGTTACCCAAGATAAGGATTGGCACATTGGATATTGTTTCATCAGTCATCGAAGCATTAAGCTCAACTTTGGATTCCATGAGGCAAGAATGATCTGCACAGTCCACCAGAATGACAGTCCCATTAATTTCTGGGAGATAATTTTTCCAAACCCAACGTGCTTGCTCATGCCCACCAAGATCGAAAGTTGTAAAAGTCATTCCAGCAATTGTCAGCTCTTCTGATGTTGGAAACGTGTTAGCCCAATCTGTCATCTTTGAGCATGTGAAGAAGAGTGGTTTTGCCTGAATTGTCCAAACCCAAGAATACCAGTTTTCCAGATTTTTTTGTAGAGTCCTAGGAACGGGAACATCCTGCTGAAGCCATTGTAGATCCACTCAAAGATAAAAGACATTATTAATGTTTACTATGGCCCCGAGAGGGTACCTCCGGCGGTGGCAGGTGGCTAAGACCCTCCCTCACTGCACACAGACAGCAGCTTATTTTTTTTGTAGCTATTGTAAAGGGGCTCGCTTTCTTCATTTCTTTTCCAGCTAATTTGTTATTAGCGTACAGACATACTATTGATTTTTATATGTTGATTTTGTAACCTGCAACTTTACTAAACTTCTTATAAGAGGCAACTAGTAAGATTTGAAAGTTTTTTGTAAAATCTTCGGGCTTATGTAAAATATAAGATCATGTCAAGTGCAAAGAGAGACAATTTGACTTCCTCTTTTCTAACTTGGATGCCATTTATTTCTTTCTCTTGTCTGATTTCTCTGTTTGGGACTTCTAGTACTATGTTGAATAGGAGTGGTAAAAGTAAATGTTCTTATCTTGCTTCAGTTCTTAGAGGAAAGGCTTTCAGCATTTTCCCATTCAGTATGATGTTAGTTGTAGATTTGTTATACATGACCTTTATTCTGTTGAGGTATATTCCATCAAGTATTTTTCATCACAAAGGGATGATGAATTTTATCAAATGCCTTTTCTGTATCTATTAAGATAATCACGAAGGATTTTGTCCTTCATTCTGTTGACATGATGTGTCATGTTTACTGATTTGCAAATGTTGCACCATGCTTGCATCCCTGGGATAATCTCCAGTTTATCATGTGTGTTACCTTTTCAATGTGCTGTTGGATTCAGTTTGCTAGTATTTGACTAGGCATTTTTATGTCTATGCTTATTGGAGGTATTATCCTGTAGTTTTCTTTTTTTGTTATGTCATTGTCTGATATTAATATCAGGATAATTCTAGTTACATAGAATTAGATTAAAAAAATCTCTCCTCTTATTATTTATTAATTTATTTTGGAATAGTTTGAGAGAATGAATAATAGTTTTTTTTTTTATAAATTTGGTAGAATTAGCGAACACAGATGTTAGATCCTGAGTATTTCTCTGTTGGGAAAGTTTTATCACTGATTCAACGTCATTATTCATTATTGGTGTTCATGCTTTTTATTAATACTTTTTCCTGGTCAATCTTAGGAAATTATATGGGTTCAGGAATTTGTCCATTTACTCAGAGTTTCCCAATGTGTTACTGTGTAGTTGTTCACATAGTACTATGAATCATTGACGACTTTTGTATTTCTGTGGTATCAGCTATAATATTTTCTTTTTAATTTTGTATATTAGAGTCTATTTGTTTGAAGATTTTTTTTTTTAATTTGTATGTGGCCTCTTTTTTATCTTCTTTGAGGCTGGAGGATAGCTTAGAATACTTGTGTACAAATTAACATTGATCTTTTGGATAATTTTGAATACTGTTTCTTTCTTACAGATTTTTTGTAAACATTGGGCCCATGTGAACTTGACATTATACTCCCAGAAAATATCTGGAATGCATTACTTCGTATTATCCTCTTAGGAGTCCTGCCAAGCTTGAGGAGTGTCATCCCACCTCTGACACAGGCTTCTCGGAACATAACTATAAATCTTCTCCAGATTATAGGAAAACCTCAGGCAGCTGAGAACTAAAAAGAGCTGACAATGTAGCATAATCCAAAGCGATTTGTCTTGCCACATGCCTCTTAAGTGCCCTCAAGACAGACTGCATTGTCTCCAGTTGTACTAGGGTGAGATGGATATTAAGGCTATTGTTTTGGAGATAGATAGTTAATTGCAGGAGCAATGCTTTAAGTTGCAGACATCCCAAGTATTTCCGTGAAGCCTATTGACTCCCTAGCACCTCATGTTCTATGAAAGTTTAGGGACAATTACATATTCATGAAAACAAATTTATCTTTCAACTGTCACTTTCCTCTCTCCTTTCTTCTTTCCCTTCCTTTCCATTTCCTCTCTCTTCTTCTCCTTATTTTCCTTCTCCTTCCTTATATTACCTCCTCTCCTTTCTGTTCTGTTTATCTTTCCTTTTGTCCCTTTGCCCCACATATTTAGAATCAAGGAAATACTTGGAAAGTTCTGAAGGACAAGACACTCTACCAAATTATTGTCAAAGGGAACCGTTTTCAAAGGAAACTTCAAAAGTACCCTTCAAGGCAGATCATGGTGTGCCCTATAAAACCAGAGCACATTTTTAACTCAAGTATATATAATAATATATCTCATCTCCACATTTTATTCCTACTAGTGTACATACTCTGCAAGGGATGACACATAGATTATGAAGTGTGGCATTGGTTCATTGAAGGGTGATTTTAATTCTGGGACATTTCACTGCTGTAACAGAGAAATATAGTGGAATGGTGGATGAGATTTTTGCCAGGTTCAAAATCCAATTCAGGGTGGCGCCTGTGGCTCAGCGAGTAGGGCGCCAGCCCCATGTACCGAGGGAGGCGAGTTCAAACCCAGCCCGGGCCCAACTGCAAAAAAAAAAAAAAAATCCAATTCAATCAGTGGCCATGCACACCATCGTTTCTAACACCAAACTTTGTTGCCAAAGCATAGTCCTTTTTTTCAGCTTAGCATAAGACCTTCTAATTGCAGTCATGTTCCTGTCTTTATCCCCAGTCTTTCAGGAATTGGGAACAATGTAGGCACAGCATGTAAGTCATTCCATAGAAGGCTTCAGGTGGGGGTCATACAATCTTCAAGCATGTATTTGATTATGTTCTGGGTTCAAAGACCAGAAAGTATGATCTGTAAACTCAGAGAAATACAGAAAAAATAGAAAAAGAACTGGAGAAGATGGAGGGGAATAACTAATTACTATTTCCTGAACAACTGATAACTATTAGAGGAATAGCCAGTGAGTGTGGCTAGATGATAGTGAGCAGAGAGGCAGGTGGGACCAAGGTCACTGTCATGGACTTTATCCTCAGGGGAGGCTTTGGATGTCCTGGTGTGTGAGGCTATGTAGTTTATGTAGTTTCTCTCTCGATGTGTGCTCCCTGATTCCTGCCCCCTTGACTGTACTGCGCACACGTCACACACAAATTAAATGCAGCACAAATAAAACTCGACCATCTCTTTCTGATTGTCCACGTCTGTGTGCCGCCGATCTTGTGATCTGCTTAAAAATAAATTTTTAAAAACTACTCCTTCCAAAAATAAAAAATAAAAAAAACCAAACTATTTCTTTCACATCTGAAACCTTTTCCAAGAGTGTGTCAGAAGGATGGCTAGAAATGTTAATTTGCAGAAAAAATGTATTATGTTATTCCTGTGTAGAGGTGTTTTCTTGTTTTTAAGATCCAAGGAGAAAGATTACATCTATTATTAATGGAACATAATAGATTTACCATGACTCAGAGTCCTGAGGGAAACTATGATAATGAATTCAGTGTTTACCATTTGCAGATTATTTTCCAGAGTACTTGTATAAATTTACATTTCCACTAATAGACCAAAAGAATCTCCATTCCCCATATTTGGCTTCCAACATTTGGTATCATCAGAGATGGTAAGTCTTGATGTTTTGAATCTTACAGTCATCAAAATGAGGTGCATGAATGTCCTCCAAATTGTTCTCGAGCTTACATCTTTAATTCATTCAGTCAATACGCATGTATTCATCCTCCACTTTCCTTGGCATTCGCCTCTTCCTTTGACTGATAGAAATGTGCCACACTTGATTTCTCCTTTTGGACTGAGATATGGTGTATATGACTATCTCAGTGTGTTTGTAGAAATATTATTAAATGGTTTCAATGCCATCTTTCATTAGCAAATTTCTCTTCAGTTTCTCAATTTTTTATTTTGCAGCTGGCTTTGTGGTCCTATGATGACGCTCAAAAAATGCTTACTGCCCAAATCATTGTTTGAATCTAATGCTGGGGTTATATTATTATGTAAATGCTCTTAATAAAAATTAATTTAGTTGGGCAATACATGTTTCTTGGTCATCACTATAGTCCAAAGCTCTTGGGATACAGCAATGAAATAAACAAAATCATTATTATTATGGAGTTCACTTTCTAGTGGAGGCAACAGACAATAAGCAAATTAATACATCAGGTGGTGGTAAAACAAGATAGACAGGCAAGAAAAGAAGGGAGCAGGGGGCTACTTGAAATGGAATAGAGAGAAAAGTCTTTGGGAGTGACATTTATTTCTTTATATAGAATGAATAAAAATTATTTATGGTATACAACATGATATTCGGATATATGGATCAAATATAGAATAGGCAAATCAACCTAATCAATATAAATCTTTTACTTCACTACATATCTCTGTTTTGTGGTATAATAATAACATTTGAGCAAAGCTCTAAATGAAGTCAGATGGATAATATCTGGGAGAAGCAAATAATAATGCCCTGCGTCATAGTTCATCTCTCTGGGTAACTGGGGCTCAATGAGTGAGGGGGATATGAGATGGAGGCAGGGGTTAGACCAGATAGGATTTTGTAAGGATTTTGTAAGCACAGAAAAACCATGGACACACACACAGACACTGACAGGGAGGCAAAAGGAAATCTTGACATCTAAGGTTAGGTAGCTCCTCTCTTGATGAACACCTAGTCAGGTAGAATCAGAGAGAACATTGACTATTGTCTATTGAAGACTATTGAGGTAATCTTTTCAAGAAAGGATAGAAATGAGAAAAGAAGATGGGGGTTGAGAAGTGGCCAGATTTTGAATATGTCCCAAAGACAGAGTCATAAGGATCTGAGAGAAAGAGAAGTCAAGGACAGAAGACTTCAAAAATTTGTGCTTGAACAACTGGAAAAATGGAGCTATCATTTACTGAGCTGGAGAAGGTGGGGAAAAAAAGGAACTTTGGGTTGGGTAATCAAGAGTTCAACTTTGAACACCTGAGGTTTAAGATACTCTTTATATGTACAAGAAGGAAAGTGGATAAGTAAAACCTGAGTTTGGGAGAATGAGCAAGGTTGCCACTGACATTTGAAAGCCATCAATGTGTCAATGGTATTTGTTAGATGAGATTATATGGAGAGTCTGTATAGACAGAGAAGGGAGTGGATTTGAGGACTGAATTCTGGAACATTTCAACATTTAATGTTGGGGAAATAAAAATAATTCAGTAAAGGTCTTAGGAAGGAGTAACTAATGGCACAAGAAGAAAACTAGGAGCAATTGGTGCTCTGGAAGTCAAGTGAAAAATATATACTTCAAAAAGAAGGGAATGGTCAATTGGCATCAACTCTGCTGATAGACCAAGAAAGAAGTGGACTAAAAAATGAGGATGTTGGATTGAGAGGTGTGTTAGTGGAGTAACAGAGGCAAAAACATGATTGGAAGGTGTTCAAGATGGAATCAGAAGAGCTAATGTGGAAACAATAAATTTAAAAAATGATTTTGAGAATTTTTGCTACAAAGAAAGTAGAAAAATATGGTAAGTAGTGGTAGGGGGAAGTGAAGTAAGGGAGAAGAGGATGTGGGGAGGGAAAGAACAGGGAAAGATGTGGAAGGGCAGCTTAAGGTTTAAGGAGGTCAAAAGCTGTTGGAGTTTGGGTACTAGAGGTCATGGTCAAGAAATACAGGAGATAATGATCAGAAAGTATACTGATTGAAAGCAAGAATATGGAGGAGGCATAGTCAATGGTAGGGTCAGTAACATCTGCAGTGGGATGGGCCATTTGGAGTGGGCAGCAGTGGTGGCAGTGGAGGGCAGCCCCACAGGAGATAAGAAGGAGATGGGAAAATTAAGGAACAAAGTCATTGCAAGAACTCTCTACACAAATATAAAAATAGTCAAAACTATAACAGTAGTATCAGTGGAGAAAATGACAGTGAAATAAAAAAGAAATTCTTTAAGAGATGAGGGAATGTGACTAAGTGATCTGAAGATTACTGTTCCAAGGAGAACATGACACCTTCTGTGGCCTGAACTTTGGAGGAGCTGAGATGGTGGTGGTAGGTGGGGGCAGGATGATTAATGGCCTGGAAGAGGTGATGAGGAACAAGAAAAGACATCTTCCTCACCCCCAGCCTCAGTGGTAAACAAGGGGGAAATTAAAAAATGATTAGGCATAAACAGCCATCTCTTTGAGAAGGATATATAGAAGGTGGTGACTTCAGTAGGCTATCACTCAAGTAGAGATGATTCACATTATCCATGGTAGTTATGTTCTGTATAGTGGCTGTGGACATTTGCTTACTAAATACTGAACTGTTGCTTCTAGAATACAGGATTAGGTTCCTGTGAACCCTGCTCACAGATTTTACCAACTGAACGATGTATAACCAATTTTATGTTTACTACTGCTTAAAGACACCCTATTTAACTATTATTACTGATTCATTAACATCAAATTCATGGCCAGCACTGACTGCTGTAACTCATGCCTGAATAAAGTTTATCTAACACAGATATTTCTCCATAAAGCACTTTACAGTTTTCTCATGCTTAGGAGCACCAGACAGCACTTCAGTGCTTGTCTAGGGGAGCATTTTAAATAGTGAAATTGCAAAAAAAAAAAAAAAAAAAAAAAAGCATAAAAATGCACAAAGTGTGACAAAAGGACACTCAAAACTTTCCAACATACTATATAATTTACTGATGTCTTATTTTCTTGTGTATTACCTGTCCACTCACACTATACCACAAGGCCTGTGGAGGTAGGGATATTTTACTACTTTGTACATGAATCTATCTCATGTATCTGTAATAAGGAGTGCACATAGTGAGTACACAATCAATATTTGTTGAATGAATACATGGATTGTTGGTGGTAATGGGGTGTAATCCATTTTGGAGATAGAAAAAGCCAGTACCTTATAAGTCTTCAGAAATCTTTGTTCCAGTGGTATACAATTGAAACTTAAAGCCTTCTAGTATGGACTGAGATGGCAATTTGGAAAATTTCTGAGGTGATGGAAATGTTATATATTTGATCTGGGTGGTAGCTATATGGGTGTGTATTCAGAGGTAAAACTCACCAAGTTGTACACTTCAGATTTGTGCACTTTAAAAAATACAGTGGAACTTCTGTAAGTTGACTACCCAAGGGGTGTAGCAAATTGGCCAACACACGGAGGTGGTCAACATAAGGAACTAGGCCTTAGTACACGTGGTGCATGTCTGGTTTATGAAAATTAGGGTCAACCTGAGGTGGTCAATGTGGGGAGGTGGTCAACTATCCTACCATATACGCAATCCTAGCTTAATAAAACAAAATAAAATCAATGTGAAAATGATGAATGCTATGGGTGCTTCCCCATGAAGAATGTTCATCTTGTCATATTATGAAGATAGATGAGAAGAGACATGGGTGACCTTCTGAACTCATGCATGGAGGAAGGTAAAAATGCCTGATCTCAGTGTCTCTTCTTTATTCTGCCCTTGGTATATAACATTCAATTGTATTTTTCTTTCTCTACCAATTTCAAGTAAAACTAATGATCTTTTAAGTCATAAAATAAGCCCTTATATTTTGTTTTAGAGTAGTCATGCTTGTCTAAGTGAGGTTGTGCACATGTCTGTGTGTGTGCACACACATATGTATGCTTCCTCATGTAGCCTGAAGGGTAAGCCAGTTATTTCATGCGATTGTCATTTCATTGACCTTACAACAAATGAGTTTATTTAGATTTCTAGAAATGAAACTGCCTAGTTGATATCTCATAGCTGTTTGAGAATTGAGCTTTTTATAAATGCTTGCCCCATATGTGAAAACTGCAAGGAAGGAGATAGCATAAACAAAGCTTCTGAAGAATGAAATGCAGCTAAAAGCTACATTTTTATATGAATATTCATCTATTTTTGGAGGGCCTGAAAGTTCTCCATTATCCTTACTGGCAAAATTTCCTTGATTTTTAAAAAGTTCTGCTTTTTCTATTTTCTTTTAACTTATTTGACACAAAAGCAAAATAAAATCTAGTCACATCTATGGTATTCACGCTTTGCTCAACCAGCACAAAATTCTACAATTTTTCATTCATGAAGAACGTTTTTACTTTTCTCATTTATGGAGCCAGATGCAGTAAGTGCTAGGAAAGGGAGTTCAGAATGAGAAATGACCTGATGGGGACTTGGTAATTCTCCTTACATCCTGTTCCCTGCCTAGAGAATGTGACCTAGGGAGGGCGTCCACTCCCCTGCTGATTGTGCTCCAAGAATGTTTTAATTACTTACGAGACTGCAATGATGTATTTCAGACCTGGTTTAAGTTGTCTTTTGTGGAGCAAAAATAATGTGCTGTTTTCTTCATCTGCTTTTAAGAATCTTGGGTTAGTCAAATACAGAGAAATCTGGAGAAAACTTCAGGTGTAACTCTTGTTTTTTTGCTGTGCCTTGAGTTCCTCTGAATCTGACCAGATGCTTCTTTGGCCCATTTATCAATCAAAATAAATTCTACTTTGCTCCTGCTGATTCATGGTAGTCTCTACAGCTGAGTGGGATCTTCTTGAAGTCTTGATTAGAGAGGAGACAGTGAGGGTGAATGATGGTCTGCTTCACTGGTACCTGTGCAAGAAACAAAGGCCGCACCACCCCCCACTCCATGGATCTGTTAACTGCCTGTATGACTGTGATTTACACACAGAACTGATTCTTAAAGAGAGGCTGAATGCCCATTTTCCATGTACCCACTCCTCTAAAAAAGAAAAAAGAGAGAAAAAACAAAATAAAAAAGAAAAATCAGAATGTTACCCCACCAAAGTCCTTTCCTAGTTCAATGGGCTTCACTTTGAGGCACTTCACTGGTTTTGACTTGGTATTTATTTGTTGGGCTCACTTATTTAAAATAAAAATACTTTCACAAAAATGTTTCAGTGCCATAGACGGAGGTGGACAGGGCCCTTGCTTCCCCTACATATTTCCAGAAGACTGTTGCCTGGCAGGCCATAAACATTCACAGCATTCCCTGGGGCCGGGGCTGGTGGATCCTGCTCCGTAAATCACTGCCAAGGTTAGGTGGAAGAGAGCAGCTGGTGGGCAGAAATGTTCAGGATGCTGACATCTTGAAAGCTTTCATGGAGGAAAGTGATTTGCAAGTGTTTTGGCAAACAAAAACTTTGTGTAGCTCTATGTCACTTTCAAAGACAACTTTAGACTCTTAAAAACTTTCATATTTATGAGATCAGAATCATTCTTCAGGCTGATGAGTATGAAGAGCTCTGTGCTCAAAAGTTGTGGCTGAAAATGGAGTAGTGGGGTTTTATAACATCAAGACCAGCTCCAGCCTCAGAGAAATGGGCCTAAATCCAGGAGAAAGCAGGCGGAGCTTCATAAAGAGGAAATTTACTCTGTCTCACTATTTGGGTTGCCTTTGGGCTGATTTCCATAGATAAGGATACGTATTTTGCAGGTGTTGGGGGACATGGTCAGCAGATAGAGCTCTCTGGTGTGGGTACCCCAGTTTTGTAAAGGAAAAGAAGTTTATAAGTGGACTGGGAGAAAAAGGGACACTTTTAGAATGATCAAACTATTATTTGATGCAAAAGAATAGAATACATTGAGTGGAAAGATGGCTCAAATCTCATTGCCTGTGGCAATGCTGGTTCTTGTAACTCCCAAAACTTCACCCAGAAAACCCTTGTTTTTGTCCTTGGCACCAAAGTCATAGACTAAAAATGAAGACTCTATTGGCAAACACATACCAATAAATCATAGGCAAGTGAGATAGATAATCTGTAATTTTTAAGAACCAATTTTGTTGGCTGATAGTGTCAGTAAAAGATACTTAGAGAACCAATTCTTTCATTGCAGAGAGATGTCCAATCTCAAGCTTCCTCACCATGCAGCTTCTGAGCTCTTCTGGTGGCAAAAATGAGACAAGTGCCAAGGTCCCCTTGTCTCCAGGTTGAGGGCTCTGTCCATTCCAATAGAACAGGCCCATCAATCATTGGATCCAAATGTCACACATGTACCTGCAAAGAATTAGGGAGAGTCTCTGAGGGCAGTGAGTGGGGAGCAGGAAGGCCCACAGCTGTTGCTAATTGCCCAGGCTTCCTTCCTTCCCCCTCCACTGGCATGGGCCTGCCTCACTAGCATGTGTGTTTCACTTCTGAAATGCAGAATTGATTTCATTTTTTTGCATCCTCATTCTGTTTCTGGTGTAGGGGCCCTTCAACTTCAGTCTTTGTGAAAGGTGTTGGAAAAAAAAAAGGGGGGAGTGATTTTATTTGACTCAATGAGTAACTTTGGAGCTTATTATGAACAGCCAATTCCTAACACCCAGAAACCAGCATGCCTGGTAAAAAGATACATGTCCCCCTATCCTTTTACCTTTCACCTTGACTTTCAGGCTGCTGTTGTAATCACTTTTCTCCTTCAAAAAAATTTCTTTAGAATTTGGAATTCCTTAGAGCTGGAAGAGAAGGTCTAGATAGAATATCCCATGACCTGGCCTCTTTCATGGAACATTCAAATGCCTGTCTGGGGTGGGGCGTGGGATTCTTCATTTCTGCAAAGCTCCTGGGTGAGGCTGATATTGCTAATCCACAAACTACTCTTATGAACATTAAGGATGGAGGTTAAGTGATCGGATTCAGGCTATAAAACTAGTCAGTGGTTGCTCTAGTGACCATAATGATCACTAATTAACTTCAGTTGGTTCAGAGCCAGGCAAATTCAAGCAAGCTTTTTAAATTGAGTTACAGCAGAGGGAAACCAGAGGAGCGAAAAACAAGTGCTTCCAATGTGGTCACACTGGCCACTTCAGGGAAGACTGCCCCCTAGCAGTACCACTGGCTGGGCAAGCCATCTGGCCCCTGTCCAGAATGCAAGGGTGACCACTGGAGGGTTGCCTGTCCCCAGAGGCAAAGGCCTCCTGGGACAGTGACCCCATCGGAGCCCAAACTGGACTGAGAGTGCCCTGGGGCAAATTCTCATGGCTCCAGCTTGTGTCATCACCCCTCAAGAGCCCTAGGTTTGCTCATAGTGGAGTGCCAGGAGAGAAAATTTCTTTTGGACACTGGAGCAACCTTTTCTGTATTTCTCTCTAATCCTGGTCTTTTATCTCCCAAATCCATAACTATGCAGGGGGTGTCTGGACAGCCGGTTACCAAATTTTTCTCCCAGCCTCTAAGCTCCAATTGGGATGACCTGCTGTTCTCTCATGCCTCCCTAATCATCCCTGAAAGTCCTGCTCCCCTTTTGGGGAGGGACAAACTAACTAAAACAGGAACTTTTCCCTCCTGGAGATCTAGTCATGATCAAAACTCTTCCCTCTAATTCACCTTCCCTAACCCCAACTTGGGAAGTCCCCTTTCCTGTTATCTTCTTCTACTGTTAAAGTTACAGGAGTCGATTCCTGCGTACATCGTTCACGAGTAAAGTTCTGG
>CAUYON010181568.1:0-10517 GCA_963573935.1 Arctocebus calabarensis
GTGGGATCACACTTATGGTGCATCTTAGAAAGGACAGGTGAAACCCAGTCCCTTTTTGTCAACTGCTCTTTCCTTAGACCTTTCACCTGCTCAGGCATTGTGTGTGAGTCCTGGAGTCTTTTCTGATTAACTGGTCTCTGACCTGTTAATGTGCTAAGTCAGCCCTGCAGCTAGTCCCATTGTGATGCCACCACTCTAAGTGTGCTCTTTTCCTCTGTAGTTCACTTACTTTGAACCTGGGGCAGTGTTCTTGTTTGTAAGATACCTACAAATCCAACCATTATAAGCACCTGAATATATTTAGGAACAAAATTTCTGTTTTTCTGTAAGACTACAGTTACTTTATACCCAAAAGAAAATTCAAAATGTTTTCTTCTAACATTGCAATATATGTGGACCCCCAAACAACATTATATTCATCAAGACATTATTGTTTTAAAGAATCTCAAATATTTCTCAGTAGCTATATTCATTTTCTATTGCTACTATAACAGATTATCAAAATATTAGCAGCTTAAAGCAACCTATAGTTGTTATCTCACATTTCTTTTTTGTTTGACACAGAGTCTCACTATATTGCCCTTGGTACAGTGCTGTGCCATCACAGATGACAGCAACCTCCAATTCTTGGGTTTAAGCGATTCTCTTGCATTAGCCTCCCAAGGAGCTGGGACTACAGGCACCCACCACAATGCCCGGCTAATTTTTTGTTGTTATTGTTGTAGTTGTTGCTGTTCTTTGGCAGGCCCAGGCTGGGTTTGAACCTGCCAGACCTGGTGTATGTGGCTGGAACCTAACCACTGAGCACAGGTGCCAAATCTATCTCACATTTCTGTAGGTCAGAATGCTGGGTTGTCTTGAGCAATTTCTCTACTGTAGGTGTCATAAGGCCACGAAGTGTTCGTCAGCCAGGCTCTGGGTAGGATGGTCTGGAAGAATATAGTGTCAGGGCTGAGTCAAGGTTTGCTCACAGAGCATTCCCTACAGCTGTAAAACTAAAGTTCTTATTTTCTTCTGGCTATTAGCCAGGGACCACTCTTAACTCTTATAGGTCCTTCCCTCTAGTTCATGTGATAAATTAGGTCCACACATAGAATCTGGATAATCTCCCTAGTTTAAGGTTCATAATCCTAATGACATTTGCAAAGCTCCCTCTGTTATGTCATGTTTCAAGTTCACAGGTCTGGGGATTAGGGTGTGAATGTCTTTGGGGAGCCATTGTTCCTCCTGTCATAGTAACTGGATCACAGCCCACATCAGTCTAGGACAGGAGCTGGAAGAGTATAGCAAGTGGTACACATGTCCTTAGAAACAAAGGTCATTGAAAATCATCTATCTTGGTACCTTCACAACCGAGAGAGAAGAAGCTTTATAGTAAGCAAGTAATCTCAGTTCTTACACTGATATTAGTGATCGAAGTAAAAATATATGTGTATCTTTCAAGTTCAAATGGGTTTATTTTATAACACTCATGAAATCCATTATATTCTAAAATCTCAACTAACTCTAAAGAAGGGCATGTAAGTTAGAAAATATTTTGGCTACACATAACAGAAGAGATAGCAAGTAAAGGAAACAGTTATTATCTCACATAAAATCCTAGAAGTGGGGTGATTCCAAAGCTAGGAAAATAAAGGTAGCTTCACAAACAGATTCCTTATTTGTCCATTTACTTCCCCAGAGTTTTTACTCCTCTTAGGCATGTTCACTCCAAGGTCCTCAGACGGTTATCTCAGTTCCAGATATCACATGTGGATAACAATGTTAGGAAGAAGAAAAGAAAATACCCTTCTCATTTGTCTCCCTTATAATATAAATGAAGAAAATCTTTTCAGACATTTCCTAACATTTCATTAGGCTAGAATCATGTCACATGATCATGTTTTAATCAATCAATCGCCATAGACCACTTGGCTAGGACCAATCAGGATTCTCTCCTATAGCCATTTCTCCATAACTATATAGACACATGGGATGGTGAACAAACTAAGAGGCTTGTCAGCAAGAAATATGGAGATAATGGCTACTGGTAGATGCTTGACTATTTCTTTAACAAAAGGTGAGGAATATTTACACTTATTATATGGTTTATGAGAGAAAATATTCAAAAACATTGGATTAGAGACACAGAGCAGCGGTATTAGCTTACCAATAGTTATTTTTTATTTTTATTTACTTATGTATTTATTTTTTGGAGACAGAGTCTCACGCAGTCACCCTGGGCAGACTACCATGGTGTCATAGCTCATAGCAACCTCAGTCTCTTGGGGTTGGGTGATCCTCTTGCCTCAGCCTCCCAGGTAGCTGAGACTACAGGCATCTGCCACAATACCTGGATTGTTTTTCTATATTTAGTAGAGATGAGGTCTTGCTCTTGTGGAGTCTGATAACAAACTCCTGAGCGCAAGCCATCCACTCACCTCAGCCTCCCAGGGTGCTAGAATGACAGGCGTGAGTCATTGCATTCAGCCAATAGTCATTTTTTAAATGTATCAGAAGCACTAAAACCTTTTTGATCCTTTCTTGAATCTCATCTGACATAATGATTTTCCTATTCTGCTCCAAAGTTGGAAGATGTCCAGAGTTTAGGAATTGCATGAAATGAAAATACAAGGAACAAGAATAGTTATGGCTTCTAGGAATGATTTTCCAAGTGATCTAAAAAACAGGAAACTTCAGGAATTTGAATTATGTGCCTATCTCTGTGATATGAAAATGATATGCCTCTGCTTCCATGACAAGAGGTTAGTGGCCATGCTGAATATATTCTTCTTTGGCCCTCAGACAGAGTTGACCACTTCTTTGGCCCTCAGACAGGGTTGACCACTGTTCAATTGAAGCCTGTTCAATCTGAAAAACTGACAGTTATTTTAGAATAGACAAAGTTTATGGGAAGAATGAACAGAGCTGATCAGTCCTATGAATGTTACAGATTTGCAAGGATGTCCTACAAATGGCAGAAAACAATTATTCTTCTGGCTGATGGAAGTTGCAGTTGGGAACAGCCACATCCTTGACTCATTTGATAAGAAGGAGAGTGGAAAAATGTGCAGACACATCTTTCCTAAAGGAGAAATCTCATCACTCAGCTTGTAAGCCATCTAGAGAACAGAAACTCAAAAAAGAGGGGAGACCATCATCTTCTGACATCAAAGAAAGGCTAACTGGGAAAATGAATTTTATAATGCAAAATGAAAAAAACAATCGACAAGGATTGCATTGTTTGCAGTGGAAGAAATGAGAAAGTTGGAAGGATAGAAACTGAGACACCTGGACTTCATCCTGCAGATTGCTTCAGGAAGTATCCACTCAAAAAAAAATCATGCACAAAATTAAACAAAATTTAATTTAACATAATAGAATCATCAGGTGAATTCATATTTACATTTTTCTCTTTTAAAACTGTAGGATAATTAGAAGTAAGCCACCAATCTCTTTTCCACCCCAAATAGATGACAGCTAGGGAGTATGCAGACAGCAGAAAAATTGGATTGGAAAGAGTTTTAGCATCTTTCTTTGAATTGGATGACAAAGTTTTAGTCCTTGAAACAAGTGAAAAGAATGAAACTGACATGAATGAAGGACATGGGACAAAAAAATAAGCAGCTCAGCAAAATGTGATGGAATAAAAAGTGTGGGACACACAGAAGATCGAAATGGCAAAGATGTTAATGCTCTTCCATGTTCTTCTGAAGAATTAGCACCAGATATGCAGGGAGGATAAACTGTGTGTTAATATTAGAATGCATGAGGGCTTGTATGAAAGAAGTATAGTAAAATACATGTATTGTTCTCAGGACAGAGAGTCGTGTGTGTGTGGAGGGACAAATACTTGGAAAATACCAGAATGTGAAGTGCAAGCAGCACAGAAATGATATCTGTTTAATTCTCTATCTTGATCCAGAGCCTGGCCTAACTTACACTTATTTCTGGTGGAGAATGTTTTAGCTTGTCAACACAACCATTTGGCAAGGTAGATGGTTTCTAGAATAACATTCAGTTTGTCCTAACTGATAAGTGAGTTTTCTGAAGGCACGTAGTTTTAGAATAATATTTAAGCATTATTTTAATTATGACATAATTCTTCGATATGTGTTTTGCCACATATCTCTGACTCATATGATTCTTTAGGGGACAAGCTATTTGATCAAGAACCAGAAGGATATCATCTTCAGTGCTACAGTTTCCCCAGCAATTACACAATACCATTATTTTCCATGTGTTATGTCTGAAATATGTTCATAAAAGTTGAGGTCAAAAGAACCATTAAGCATATCCAACTAACAAAATAAAATCAACGAAATTCCAAGCATGTCTGTGGCTGCATCCTGAATGCATCTCAGATCCCAAGTGATAAAACACAAATGAAATGGAACGCTTCACCCCATTCTACCAAGTCCCTCTGCAGCCTCTACAGCAAGATGAGTTACGGACCCGCTGAAACATCCAAAGCTCAGTGCTTTGTGCCGCTCCTGTTCTGTTACACGTGACAGGTAAGGTCTTGGAGAGTCAGGACTAAATTATGGTTTGAACCAGGTTTGAAGCAGTAAGCGCTTTCCATAGATCAGTCCTGCTTTGGGCAGTGGGGCGGGGAAGACCCTGCCTCTTTTCAGGAGCGGTAGCATCCTACCAGGCTGCAGGCCGAGGCTGCCCTGTGCCTGTTGACAGGCTGGGCACGTTGCCTAAGTCTATTCCATCAACGTTCTTTTGGCTCTTTTCCTCACAGCTGAACGCTGGGAAGTGACAGGTGTAAGCAAGTGTAGACCGAGCTGGCGCACGTCTGACTGAACGACTGGGACTTTCCCTCTGACAGGACTTACCCAGTCATGATGGATGGTGGCTGGAGTACAGGAAAGAGAAAGGAAGCTAATGGTATTACACCACGGGGGTCTGTAAAATGCCCACCTACGAAACCATCTGAGGAACTCAATATCTGACAGGAGTTGAGGGAATTAAGAGTAATTTGATTACAGGTGCTCAACTGGCATTCATTTTCCTCTTATTATCTGAGAACCCTCCCTGGAGAGAGAGCACTAACCTTCAAAAGGAGCAGATGAATGGCTCTATTAAAAGCGCTGTAGTTTGTTCATGGCTCTGGAGCATCTGACCACTTTATGAACCCAGTGGAATTGTAAATAGGAAACAGAAGAGAGGAAACGTCTTCCTCAAACAGTATACAGATGACTATATTTGTCTGTAGGGATTTGTAATCGAAAAAGAGTTTGCATATGGAAAAAAGGAGGTAAAATCATATCTGCTGCCACCCCCTAATTCCTCCTCCCTCAATATTTCATATGAATGGCTCTATTCATTTATCCCACAGAAGATAAACATATTAATACCATGTGATTGCAAACTGTGATGGTTTCTTAGTTTAAAAAAAAATCTAAGTTAGATATGCTTAGTTTTAAGTAATTTGCTGTTGAAATTTTAAATGCTTCTGGTCCATTTATATATATTTCATTTAATCTCACTTAAAAATAAATCTCTAGTTCTTTGTGAATTCTACTTTCAAACACAAATTCTGTACTAGTAATAACTATGAATGGAAAATATCTGAGTAATTCATAAATCAATAAACTTCACATAATCAAATTATATGATAACACTAACTTTTCTCCTCCAGTAAAAGGTGGGATAGATACAATTTATTTAACACAATGTCTCCAATTTTGATATTATTGGCATTGGTTATTTAATCTTTATTTAGAGAAAAGAGTAAACATTTCTCTGGGGTTATGGCTGGTTTACTTCTAGTGTATCACATAATAATGTTCAGCTCTTATCAACTGAAATAAGAACATGAATATAAATCTGTAAAATGTAGAAGAGTACTAAAAGATTCAAGAAGTTTAGGAACAACATATGAGATAGAAATAATGTTGTAAGCTCACTTATTCTTTTCATCAAACCCACACGAGGAATGAATTTATCTTAAAATTCTGATAATAGGAGTCTGAAAGGAAAGATTCCCTCTTTTATCAAAATATATTAACTACACATAAACTACAATATGCCATGTTTCTGTATTAACTATACAGAATTTACTCTATATATGTGCATTTATACACACCAAATTAATACACAAAATGTGGCAACTATTTCACAAATTTATCTTGGGGGTATTTAATAATTATACTGCTCTGAAAACCACTTTTGAAACATCTTAGAACTTCACACCACCACACCTGTTGTAGAATGCTTCAATAAAAGGCCATGACAGAGGTTATTGGGGTTCTCGCTGCACCTATGGGAAGCCCACCTCTTGCAAGCTTATGCCTTCAATCCCTGTCCGGGCTGTCTGGTCACCGATAACACAGCATTAAATATGTAGGTTGAGCACGTGGTAGACTTTTCAGTGTTAGGTTATTGACTCCTGGGGCTAGTTTGTTTTTCAGTATAACTTAGCCTATTCTGGCTTGTGCAAGCTTTTTCAGGTATATAGATCTTAGAAAATCAAGAGCTGACACTGCACTCCAAATATCTTCTTAATCATAATGATGCTAAGTAAATTCCAAAACTGTCTACATTTCACAGCTAATTTTTAAAAATAATCTGTGTGTCCACACTAAACCTTTTCTTCATCAGCACATTCTGAATTGCTACTAATTGCCATTAATAGGCACTGACTATAATATTTGGGATACTAAAGACAGAGACTATTACTTCAGCTTAGGACATACTGAAGAGGTATGGGACTTCTCTGAGGGATCCATTTATCCAACCAATATTAACTGAATAGTTAGTATGTGGCAAGCACTCATCTCAGTATGAGTAAGCATTGCTGTAGGCTGCGCGCTGTGGCTCAAGCCTGTAATCCTAGCACGCTGAGAGACTGAGGTAGGCGGATTGCTTGAACTCAGGAGTTTGAGACTAGCCTGAGCAAGAGTGAGACTCCATCTCCCAAAATATAGCTGAGCAGGGTAGTGGGTGCCTGTAGTCTCAGCTATTCAGGAAGCTGAGGATGGCCTGAGCTCAAGAGTTTGGGATTGCTGTGAGCTATGATGCTACAGTACTCCACCAAGGGTGGCAAAGTGAGACTATCTCAAAAAACAATGACAAAACCACTTGCCCCTACTCTCAGTCTAGGGGCTAAGAGGCATAAATAAAAATTAATTATACAAACCAAAAGTCAAAACTACAATAAAGAAGGCCACTGTGAAATAAATGTGCATGGTGTCTTTAGAACTCTCCCGAAGAACTGAATTTGTAAAATAAACCCAATGATAGTAACATTGTTAGGAGAGGAAAAGCCTTTTCTCATGCCTAGCACAAAGTAGATAATCACTGAATGTTCATTCGCTTTTGTAAGAAGTAGTTACAGTTAAATAACTATCTGCTTATGTCTCTTAGTTAAGAGTTAACTCTCTTAAAGAACTGAATGTTGAGCTGAAATAGGAAAATAAAAGGAAAGTGTTTCATTGGAGTAGAGGAGTCACGTAAGTCAGAGGACACAGAACAAGCACAGGGTTGAGTTGACAATAAATATTTTTGAGCAAGAGGAAGGTCAGAGGTGAAAACAGAAAGAAGTAGAGGAAGACATATGCTAGTTGAGAAGCAGGTAGAGGTCTGGTTTTATAGATCCTTATAAGCTGCTTGCCAAGAACTCTGTGCATTACTTTAGAGCAATAGAAAATACTGAAAAGCTTTAAGTTGAAGGGAGAAACTATCATCAGAAGTGCTTTAAAGATGACTGATTTTAGAGTCAAAGAGGATGCAAAAGAGCCTTTGGGACAAGATTGTTGCTGTGGCTAAGGGGCAACATTTGTATTATACTGAATGTCTTTTTAAGTGGCTGTTCCATGTTACATACCTACCAGCAAAACGTAAGAGTTGCAGTTTCTATACATCCTTGCCAGGGCCTGTGAATTTTTTATTTGAGCCAGTCTAACATGGAAAAAGCAATGTATTGCTGTGGTTTTGATGTTGAATTTCTTTTTATGCTTTAATGCTTATCAGCCATTTGTCTATTTTCTCTGGTGAAATGCCTACTCAAATTTCTTTCCCATTTTCAAATGAGATTGCTTTTTTGAGTTAAGAGTATTTATATATTCTGGTTACAAGTCATTTTTCAGATACAAGATTTAAAAATATTTTCTCCCACTCTGCGTCATGTGCTTCCACTTTCTTGGTAGTCTCTGGAAGTATAAAGAGTTTTAATTTTGATAAGGTCCAGCTTATAAGTTGTATTGTTCTTCATTTATGCTTTTGGTAACATATCCAAAAAATCATTCTTTAATGTAAGTTTATGGAGATTTACTCCTACATATTTTTCTAAATGCTTTACAATCTTAGCACTGAGATTATTGTCTGTGATATATTTTGAGTTCATTTTTATGTTTGACAAACTTACCTGTTGCATGCAGAAATCTAATTGCCCAGAACTATTTGTTTTAAAAAGCCAAATAAACTCCTGGTGCATCTGATTGATACTAGCATATAGTTACATTCAAAGAAGTCAATTTTGCACTAAAAAAAAAATTTAGTTATCTACTTGTCCCTGACTGAATGTGAGGCTTAATGCAGAGTGGAGACACAAGAATGTCTTGAAGAAATTAAAAGCCAGGATTTCAGAAAGCACATTTAAAGAAGCAAAGGAATGTATGAGAGCAATGACTTTTAAAATTGAAAATACCAAGAAAATGATAGAAATCAAAAAAGAGTACCAAATAATATTGTACAATTGAAACTATAATAATTGAAATGAAAAATTTACAAGAGGCATTTTATATAAGATCCGAGCTCACACATACCCCAACAGAAATGAATCAGACATTTCAAGATAGATAAACACAGAGTATCTAGTCTGAAGAACACAAAGGAAGTTCAGAACCTCAGAAACCTGTGACACACCACCAAGCATGCCAATTCATGTGTGATGGCAGCATCAAAGGGGAACAGAGACAGACAAAACACATGAAGAAATATTTCCATATGTGATTTAAGACATTCATCTACACACCCAAAAGCTTAGTGAACTCCATGTAAGATAAACAAAAAGATCACATCCAGATAAGTCCTAGTAAAATGGCTAAAAACCAAAGATAAAGAGAAAAATCTTGAAGATAACAAGAAAAAAGCAAGCCAGCACACAAGGAAACCACAATAGGATTGAAAACCAACTTCTCATTGGGAGCAATGGAGACTGACAGGTGGAAAGATGACAAACACAAAGTGTGAATTAAATGTTAAAAAATCACAAAAATCTTTCAACCAAAATATCACTATCAAAAAAGAAAAAAAGCCCATGAAAGTCAAATAGAGAAATTTTCCCAAAAGCAAACACTAGTGTAACATGTTTCTTTCATAGCTGCCTGACTAAAAATACATAAAGAAATTCCTCCAGGCTGGAAGAAAATTACATCAGATGGTTGAGAACTTTTGCATTTTCAATCATTCAGATGGTTAATTGAATCCACATTAAAAAAATACAGAGCAATAGAAAATGCAAGTACATAAGTTGGTTAATATAAAATACTGAAAATACATGTGTGTATACATAAAACTTCTTTTCTTTTCTTCTTTTGAAATATAAATCAATTGCATTAAAATTATAAATCTGTGTTTTGCAGCTTGGACTACATTAGATGTAATATGTGTGACAATAACATTATATATTATATCAAAGTTGCTATATTTTACTCGTTAGTTTTAATCTTAGGAGATTATAAAAAATAAAAGGAAATACAATAATTTCTAGGCAAATCACTAGAATGTGCTTTGGATTCAAATACACAAATAAGTTGAATGTAACATGATGGAAAATGTATAATATGCATATAGTGGGTGGCACCTGTGGCTCAGGGAGTGGGGCACCTTCCCCGTGTACTGAGGGTGGCAGGTTCCAACCCAGCCCCAGCCAAACTGAAATGACAACAACAAAAATAGCCAGGTGTTGTGGCGGGTGCCTGCGGTCCTAGCTGCTCAGGAGACTGAGGCAAGAGAATCACCTAGGCCCAGGAGTTGGAGATTGCTGTGGGCTGTGATGCCACAGCATTCTACCATAGAGTGAGACTCTGTCTCAAAAAAAACAACAAAATTCAAATAGTAACCAAAGATAAAGGAAATGGCAACATTAATATTAGAAAAAAAGTGAAAAACAAAAATGTTTCTATGGACAAAGGTCATTCTAAAGAAATAAAAATATTTATCAGTCAGTTATAGCAATTATAAAAATATATGCACCTAATATAGTGCCCAGCACACACACACACACACAGTCACAAATGAAGGAATTTAAGAGAGACACAGATAATTATGAATACCTGAATAATTCAAGAACCTGTATCAATAATTGTTAGACCAACTGAAAAAAAACAGCAACAATACAAAAGATTTCAACTATACTATCAAACAATTTTACCTGCTTTTTATATTAATAGAACACTATAAGAAATAATAGCAGAATATCGATTCTTTTCATGTATATGTGATAGATATAGTCTCAATACATTTAAATGGTTGATGGATGAAGAAGTCATGGGCTTCTTCCATGACTTAGCAATTATGAATTGGGC
>CAUYON010181580.1:0-31970 GCA_963573935.1 Arctocebus calabarensis
GCCTTTGGGACCTGCACATCCCACCTGACGGTTGTATCACTGTTCTATGGAACTGTCATATTCATGTACCTTCAGCCCAAGAGTGAGCATGCTCAGAAACAGGGAAAGATCCTTGCGCTTGTTTACACCATCTTTGCCCCCAGCATGAACCCCTTAATCTACACACTGAGGAACAAAGATGTCAAGAGGGCAATTAGAAAGGTGATCTGGAAGGATTCAGTGTAAGAACTTAAGACCCCTGGATTTGGGTCATAGAAGTTATTTGGACAGGATTAGTGGCAGGAGAGATAGTTTTCTTTCCAGTTTTTGGCCCAAACTAATTGAAAAAGCAAGTGAAGGAAGCACTAAATACAAGCTAAATGTAAAATTAATTACATTTTATTAATATAAACAGTGGTGATAATAGTCTTATAAAAATTTTTTAATATAGATCTTCATTCACACTTTTTCTGTCCTCAAAATCTATAAATCTGAATGTTTTCCAATATTTATTCATCTCCTGAAGAGATCAGAGCTGTAGTTTTCTAGAGAATACTAGTCATTCAGACATGTGGAGGACATTGCAGATATAGAAACAATTCTGAAATAGCTTTCATATGAAGGAAGATCACATGTACCTGCAACTTGTGAAAGTGAGGCAAGAATTGACGTCTTACAAAAAGGAATACTGGGTCAGATAATCCAGGGACAGTGTGATACTTTGATAGATCAAGGAAAATTCCTTTCAGTTGACAAGTTGCCTTATCTTTAAATGATGTTCAGGATCTGGACATGTGTGTGGCACAGGGGTAGAGAAGAGTCAGTGTATCCAAAGCAGAGTAGCATACCTGTCACTAATACAAGGGAGAATATAAAGTTGTTATACCCATCTGCTCTTTTTTGTGGAAAGGCTGAGTGTACTAAGGCCTCATGACACCTCTATAAATTAGTTGGTAATTTTATACATCGTATCATAATTTAGATGGACACGTGGATTGTGAACACACTATGACCTGCTGTCAGGGAAGGGTGCACTAAGGGAAGTGAGAATTGAATTTTTGCAAAGGTTTTGCCATGTGGAGGGTACATGTTAAGAACCATGAAGAATAAGTTATAGTTTCCCAGATCAACCAAAACCAGAGGACTTGCAGGCGGAGAAAGCTGGGGGCGGGGGGACATGATGGGGACTGGTCCATTGTAACCTTTTAGTAGTGAAGGAAGAGTGCTGTGAGAGAAAGGACAGGAGGCAACAGAGACAGATGCGGGTTGGGCAGCCTCATGCACATGAGGTCTGCTATCGTGCAGTGGCAGAAGCAGATGGAGCCAGAAAGATGTGGTGTAGGGATTCTGGAGTGCGTGCTAGGGGTGGGGGCAGAGGCGTGGGCTTAGGGAGAGCTGTCGCTATGACTACGGGAGGCCAGGAAGGCCTAGTCCCACAGAGGATGAGGAATACAATTGGGTTTGAAAACTTAGCGGGAGGTCGGGCTGTGTAAAGGGGACTTCTGAAAAGGCAGGCTGGGAATCTAAAGGACTGGATCTTGGAAAGACTATTCTCCTGGCTAAGTCTGAGGTTTTATTTCATAGGAAAAGGAGAACTGAGAGTAGCAGTTGAATCAAATTCCAGATCACAAAGATTGATCTGGTAGCATGCGTGCTGAACTGTAATAAAACACACAAGATAAAGGGAGGATATTTTGTTTCCGTTCTTCCCTTATTGAGAAAAATTTTTATGCACAAGGAATGGGGAGGGGAGATAACACCATCTGGGTGGGATGTTGACAACTTCTATCTGCAAGAATGTGCATCACTGTCTTTGCAGGTCATTGCATGTGTTCTGCAGAGGTGGGCTCCAGAAGCCCAGGTAAGCCTGGAGTGGCCAGCTCCAGTCTTTGGGTATAGAGTAGATTGCTGAGATCATTTTATACTCCAATTTCAATGGCTGGAGAAAAGATTAAATGTTAAGAGTGTGTCTCTAAAGTGTGTAAAGAGGCTGGCAGAGGGCAAGGGGCATCCCCTGCCAAAGCGGTGGGCTGGGCACAGAGCAAAGATGGCAGAATTGTGAAGAGTCTCTGAGGGCCACACAGCTGCAGGAGGGTGGATAAAGAGTGCTCTTGCTTCACCATATGAGAAGAGTGAGTCTGGATGCTTTCATGTCTCTGCAGACAGACACAGAGTCTACCAATCAGTGACATTCAGTCCCAGCGACAACGTTCAACCCATGTGCTCACGGATTAGTTATGATTAGGCTTTCAACACCAAGTGGATTCAGAGTGTTCATAGTCTGAAGATAGTGGTTTAAGATTAGATTCATTTCCCATAACTAAAAAGAATTTGGAGCTGGGACTTCAAACCACAGAGTAGAAGCACTTCTCAAAAACCATTAGGATTTAAAGGCAACAGTGGGCCAAAATTTCGTTTATTGAAAATAACCATTCAGAATCTGAAATCATTCACAAATAATAGGAATTATTTTATATATAAACATTTGCAAATTACATTAAACATAAATGTATTATATACATGCTCATGGATAATATATAATAAAATATGTGTGTGAAAAATCCAGCTCTCTTTTGTCTAATTCCTTTTAACAGCTCACATATTTGGATTCCTGTGAGGTAATGTCTACCTGTTGCCATTCATAAGTTCATGCCTCACACAAAGATTATGTAATGCCTGTACAAGTCATAGGGCACTTTCTTTGTGGCTTCCAACCATTACAAAAGAAGAAAATGTCTAGAAAGATGTAGGATAAACTTAAAATCCATGAGGGCTTTAGAAGAGAGTATATTGAAACATTATAACTAGCAACATTCAGAATTTATGGCTACTCTGTAGATGTCACTCTAAATTTCATGTTCTTTCTACTCTCCATGGGAAAAAAGCTGCTAGCAGGTTCTTAATGAATAAGCTAATTATAATCTTTGCAAGTTACTCTGTACATCTTTGGTCTCCAATTTGTAATGTCACCCTTAGTGACATAAAGGAGCAAAAATTGATTTTAGTTGTGGTTAAGAATACTAATTTTTAGTTCTAGGGAAGGGAATCAGTGAAATAAGACAGAAATGGATCATTTGAGTGCTACACTGTGTGGAGATATTATGGTCTCCACTTTAACTCAGTTCTGGAAGTCCTGCCATCTGGAAAATATTGTTCACATCAGGTACTGCCCCACTCAAATGTCTCCTGATTCCAGGGAGTGATTTTTTACTTTTTTGGACTACACACTGCCACCCTCTGTCATTATGACCAAAAGTTATTATTCTGCCCATAAATTCAAAACAGACAGTTAACAGATGTATAGGATCAACAAATAGCCAGATGTACCAGATTTTACTGTATCTTGTAAAGTTGTGAATGAAGTAAATTCTTCTATTAAAGTCTTGAAGATGTCTTAAGAAAGAAATATCCAGAGAGAAAGAATAGTGATGGGTAGGAGATCATGACAACACCAACTGGACTGTGCTCTCTAGGCACCAACATTCCTCCCTTGCCTCTGGTACACATTAAAGGTTCAAAATCATGACTGACTAAGTAGAACCAATAGAAAAGGAGGAATCTTTCAATTTAAAGCTGTACTCTCAGTCTCTGCACCCACAGCATACTGGTTAGGGCAACTGTTACATACACCAAGACTGTCGGCTTTGAACCCAGCCCAGACCTGCTAAACAACAATGAGAACTACAACAACTACAAAAAGTAGCTGGACATTGTGGCAAGTACCTCTGGTCCCAGCTACTTGGGAGGCTGAGGCATGAGAATCGCTTGAGCCCAAGAGTTTGAGGTTGCTGTGAGTTGTGATACCACGGCACTCTGCCAAGGGTGACATACTAAAACTCTTTCTCAAAAAATAAATAAAATAAAATAAAATACAAAAGATGAACTCTCCCCAAAATAAACAAATCAAACAAACTCCATACATTGAAAAAGAAGAACAAAATTTAAGTACCTGCCTAAGATTTATTATAAACCCATAGTAATAGAGACCTTGTTGTACTTATAATAATATAGACAAATAAATCAGTAGAGTAGAGACTTTAGAAATAGACTCATACATATATAGTCAGTTGAATTTAACAAAATGTGTCATGCCATTTCAATATGGGAAATATAATAATTTTAAAAATAAGAAAATATCCTAAAATGACACTGACCCTTACCACATGTCATACACAAAAGTAACGTGCTCTATTAGATCAAGTAATGTGCTTGCACAGTGCTGTGCAGATTGCCCCACGTGGATGGCACACTCTCCAATGAACCACACAACTTTACAGACAAAGTCAACAACCATCTCTGTGCCACATTCCTTTAGTTCTGCCAGAACCTGAATCGAATCATGATGTCCAACTTGTCTAGTTTCACCAAAGTAAGTTATGTGGTCCAAGAGGTGATTCTTGTCATCAGGGACATCTTCCACAAATACCCCAACAAACACGAAAGCACCTTTGCCACTCCCCATGAGATCTTAGACTTACTGGGGAGCCAGATGCTCAAGCTGCTGTGATTTGTGTTGTGGGAGAATAGCTGAAGAGCTGACAGTGTAGACGCATTACTAGAGCACTACCTGGAGGGTCTACATGATGAAAGCACCATGTACAGCTCACTCTAGAACTGCAACAGTGAAGCTGCTTCTCAAGAAACTAACAGAAACACAAGAGCTGGTCCAGCAGGTCTTGAGTTTGGCAACAACGGATTCTGATAATCCTGACCTTTGAGACTGGGGCTATATTTATTGACACCTTCTCTCAACTGACCCTGTCACAACCACAGAAAAGGTCTTGTCGGAGAAGTCACTGGTCTGTGAGATATAGACCTTACTGAGTCACTGCTGCTGAATGAGCTAATCCGCCACATTGGTCCTTTGGCCTCTGTGTACCAGGCCTCCCTCTGCTTCTGTGGAAGGAAGTCATGGAATCCATCACAAACACGTGCTTACTCATCATGGAAGCACTGATGCAGGTGACAGCCCTGTTGGCACCACCACTGCAAGTAACCTGGAATAGCCTCGGGTTATCAACTCTCAAAGTGACCTTCTCAGGGATCTTTTAAACCTTGACTTCAGTCCCCTAGTCAATGTTCCACAATTATCCACTTTGTATGTGAGAATATATAGTCTGAGACCACATGGGTCTTTTAAAAGCCAGGATAAATCCTGCAGGTAGGCCATCCCTGTACTCCTAATTGAAAAGAAATAAGTCTGAAGGTGCTCAGTCAGGGAACTGTCCACTTAACTATCCCTGCATGGGAAATCAGTAGTGCAGGCAGCTGAAGCCAGCAACTAGTAGCTTAGGCTAGAGAACCTGAGACATCTGTCTGAAAAGATGAGACCTGTTCTCTCTCTCTCTTCTAGTTACATCATTATCTGGCTACCTCAAATGTTCCATTACCCTAAGTCCTTGCTTACCTTTTACTCAATCTTCCTGGAGGCTGAAATCTCCCTGCTCTCATTCTTAACCTTGACTGCTGACTACTGACTGCTGTCATTCTTAAGTATATACTCAGTTATGTAAACAATAAAAAAATTCCCAGAAACAGGACAGGTGCTGCATTGTTCTCATGATGCCATTGGCAACATGACACAGTTTATGTCTGTGCAGGCTTCCAGTTTTATGCACTAAGTTTGGTGTAAGTTTCATGATTTCCTCAGCACTGTCTCCCTTGATGACCAATATCAAAGGTTGAGGTCCACTAGATGCCCAACACATAGAGATGGGGTAAGTGGATCTCTTGGGAGGAGGACTACATAGTCTGGTTGTCAGTGAGCTTGGCTGGAACATTGGAAGAGGTCCAGCAGTGGGACAACCCTTTATCTCATCCTCAGTGCCTACAACATTTGCTCCTTCACCTAATCCAGCTGTGATCAGCAATGGTCTGAATGACTTGTTTGAACTGTCCAGAGGAATTAGCACGGCACCTGGTGGATATGTGGCTTCTAAGGCTGTCTGTTGATCTGCAATAAAAGTTAAAGGCTTAGATATTTCAGGAACATATACTTACTGTCAAGGACACATTCAATAAATAAATAAATAAATAAATAAAACTCCATTTGCCAAGAAAAAAAAAAAAAAAGGAAATGAGCTTATCAACAATGTTCTGCAGCATATGACAGACTTTGCACTGCAGGTTAACAAGAATTTCTATGGAGCCATCCCTAGCACTTCTATGGGCATCCATACAACACTGATGTCAAATCACAGCATTGATGTCTCCCTGCCTCTCAACATGTTGGGCCCAGTCACAAAGATGAAACCCCTAAACAATCTGCATGTGGCTTGGAAAAACAATATTGACATCTTCTACCTTAGCTGCCTCATCCCACTTTATGTGGTTTTTGTAGACGATGGTGAAATGGAATGCTCAGTCTTTCCTTGCCTAGATGGAAAGATAGTCACAATGAAAGTGAACTCTCTGAGATTAAAGAAATGCCACTTAAATGTTGAAACTGTTGGCTAGGCACAATGGCTCATGCCTGTAATCCTAGCACTTTGGGAGGCTGATGAGGGTGGATTGCTTGAGCTCACAAGTCTGAAATCAGCCTCAGCAATAAGTGAGAATAAATATTTTTATTTTACTAAAAATAGAAAAACTGAGTCAAGAGGATTGCTTGAGCCTGAGTTGGAGGTTGCTGTGAGCTATGACACCACCACACTCTACCCAAGGCAACAGCTTAAGACTGTCTAAAAAAATGAAAAAATAAAAAAGTGATACTATTTCCACCAAGTTTCAAAACAACAATGCTTATGCTATTGTCATGGGGAATGTGGAAGGGCAGGACATGCTGTGCCAATCTCTGCAGCTCACTAATGGCATTTGGATTTTGGCTGAGCTGCATATCCATCCAGCAAACACCAATTATATGCTGTCACTGAAGTGTAGAACTCCTGAAGTCCCTCAATACATCTATCTGATGTACAAGAGCATCCAGTACCCTCCATTACCCCATGATCAGCGTAAACCAAGACCTCTTAACTGGAAGAAATTGTATTGCTGTGTAGAATCTGAACAAAAATAGAGCAAGACCACCCGCCAACATAGTGACTAGTCAGCGTTAGGATATAACCTGTTGGATAATTTTATCTTCCTGTGACAATTTGTAACCTCTGCTTCAGTTGCCCCCCCACCTCTTGCCATCCATCAGTGCTATCTGTCTTTAGTCATGGGCTTCTCCTGGCTATGCCAGTGATCATCTTTTCCTATCTCCTCTTTTGAGTGTAATTTCATATTTTGCAATCGAGAGCTCATTTAAATGTAGAAAAATACAGCAGGTATTAAAGCAAGGAGAAGTGTCACTGAAAAAAAAATGTGGATGCTTTACCTCATTTCAGAAAGGTTGGGAATAGCATTTGAAGGAGATGTCCACAACTTATAATAATATAAATACAGTGCAACACATGGAGCAACTATATAGATAACCTCACCCCTCTCCCAATTTCCCTAGAGTGTTACTACATAACTTTTCTCAAGAATTTTAAAATCTGTTTAAATTTATGGGATACAAGTGTAATTTGTTATATGGATATATTGCATAGTGGTGACATCGGGCCTATCAGTGTATCCATAATTGTACCCATCAAGTAATTTTTACCCACCCACTGCTATCAAGTCAGCCAAGGGAGCCACAGCTGGAAGGCTTTCACCACTCCAGGGTGGCAAGTGCTCCACAGGGGACCATTAAGCCAGGGCACCTGGGAGTGACTGCCCTGCCTTTAACAGAGAACCTGTCATACACAGGATAGGTTCTGCTCAGGACTGGAAAGCATTCCACAGAAGGTAATTAAGCCAGGGTAGCTGGGAATGGCTTCCTCTCCCCTGACAGAGTGCCCTTCACACCTGGGCTCCCATAGACTGCGGGGATCACTCCCTTCCTTATAAAAAGAAGCAGCAAGTGCTTTCATGTGACCTAAGGTGTTGGGAGCCCACCTCCTCGGAGGCACAGACCCTCAGTTGTGAGGAACTGCATTTGAGTCAAAGACCAAATGCATCCTGACCCCAGCTGTTTCCTGTTATGGCTAGTTCCTGAACCAGATTAGAATGAAGACAAGCCCTTTTGGTCAGCACAGACTGCTGAGAATGCTCTTTTGCTCTTAGGCTGTTTTTAATCAAGTTATACAATTATAACAAAATCATGCCTTCAAGGTACTGTATATAAAAGCTGTGCAATAAAAATGAGGTTGCATTTTCCATTGCAGAAAGATCCTCATGATTCTGCTATTTTCTGTCTCTTTTCCATCCTGTGCCTTTCTACTTCCAGATTTTCTAATAGCTTTACTAGGCTGGTTCCTGGCAGGTGGTGCCCCAAACAGGGACCTGAGGAATACTTACCCCATGGGACACCCCAAGAGAGTTGTTTTGCAGTGCTGCAGTTGACTCATAGGTGTGTCCTTAACATGAAGTAGGTCATATACTTCTATAAATTTAGGTAATTGTTGGGTGCATTGTTTGTCAGGAGTAAAGCATGGGACAGTCTGGGTCAAAGGACCATGATTTGTATGTGCAAGTGTTAAAGTCTATGCTCACAGCTCACAGAGCCTGGGTGTGGATTCATCAATTGGAGCATTATTTGCAGCTTGTGCAGGAGGTATGTCCTTGGTTTCCTGAGGAGGGACCTGTTAATCAGAATACTTGGACTAAAGTTGGGTCTTGTTTGAGAGCCTATTACACTGCTCAAGGGCCTGCTTGGATTCCCATTGACACTTTTACCATCTATAATTTGGTTAAGGATTGCCTCGACCTGAAACCTGAGGTTGAGGGCGTAAGTCCCCTTCAGTGCACTCCCTCTGTGCCTGCTCTCGATGATTGGGATGCTTCAATCATCTTGGAGAAGGTCCTCTGTCCCCAGAGGAAGTGCAACAGCTCTAGGAAGAAGCTGCTTCATATCGGGAGGAAGGAGAACAGCCTTCTGGAGACGAAAATTATAGTGATGATTTTGAGGGAATGTGTACCAAGGATTTGATTAAAGCTTTCACAGCCTTATAGGCTGTCTTTAAGAAAAAGGAGTGGGATTACTTCATGTTCCCTCCTGCTACAGCTCCCATTGTTCCGTCTGCACCCCTGGCTCCTATAGCACCTGCTCCCCCAGCTCCTGCAGCACCTGTTTCCCCAGCTCCTGTAGCACCAGTTTCCCCAGCTTCTGCAACACCTGTTTCCCCAGCTTCTGCAGGTTTTGCTCCCTCTGCTCCAGCTCCTTCCCCTCAAGAAATTTCCCCTTTGCCTTGCACTGGGGATTCCATGGGGTTTTTCCCATCTGCTACTCCTTTGCAGCAAGCTTTGAGATGGGCCCAGGAAGCTATGGAGGACACAGCTGCAAAAACTGATTCTCAGGGCAGGCCTCTTAAGCCAACTTCAGGAAACTGGGTCCAGGCCTCACCCCAGCCCACCAAACAAGTTACCCACAACTGGGGGAGACATTCCCATCTCACACCCTGGAAGGGCATTGAATCTCTTTTTAGAACAAATCCTGGCTCCACAGGACTGGACCTCAGTTCCACTGCCCACTACATAGTAACCCCAGAACTAGGACCTCAGAGAATTCCCACAGGCATTTTTTGTGCCCTTCATGAGGGCACCATGGGACTTCTGCTTGGGCAAAGCAGCACTGCCATGCAGGGGCTCCTAGTTCTTCCCGAAGTCATTGAATCTGATTGTGAAGGAGAAATTAAAGTTATGGCTGCAGCCCCTCGTGATAATGTATCTCTTATTCCAGGAGAATTCATTGCTCAGCTTATTCTTGCACCTTTCCAAAAATGTGGACAGGTTCAGAAGGGAGGGAGCAGAGGATCTGAGGGCTTTGCGTCCTCTGATGCCTGTTGGGTCAGAGCTATTTCTCAGGAACGCCCCCAACTCACACTTACTATTCAAGTTTGTTCTTTCCCGGGTATCCTTGATAGTGGGGCAGACATTTCAGTCATGTCAAAGCAACATTGGCCTTCAGCCTGGCCTTTGACCTCGTCCATAACTCAGTTGGAAGGAATAGGTATGAATCAAAATCCCCTTCAAAATTCTACCCTCTTTACTTGTCCCAGTCCTGGAACACCTTCCATGCAATTTATGGGAGAGGGATGTTCTCAAACATTTGGGAGTGCTGCCTGTTAGCCCAAATGAAACGGCATCTAATTTGAGGCTTAAACAAGGTTTTAATCCCCTATCATGGGGGTTAGGTAAATGTACTTAAGGAATAATCAAGCCTTTGCAACCACAACCTTGGCCTCCACGCCAGGGCCTTGGTTTTGAACCTTTTTCTTCAGGCCACTGATTTTGGTCGCGGCTGCTCACCTAACTGCAGATCCTATTATATGGAAAACATCTGACCCAGTCTGGGTAGATCAGTGGCCTTTGATTCAAGAAAAGCTTTAGGCAGCTTAGACTTGGGTACAAGAGCAAGTAGACCTTGGTCATATTAAGCCCTTGGAATACTCCAATTTTTGTTATTAAGAAAACATCAGGAAGGGGTGCTGCCTATGGCTCAAAGAAGTAGGGCACCGGCCTCAAGTGCTGAAAATGGTGGGTTCAAACCCAGCCTCAGCCAAAAACTGCAAAAAAAAAAATATTTTTTTTCAGGAAAATGGAAGCTGCTACAGGATCTCTGTACTGTTAATGCTACTATGGAAATTATGGGACCTTTGCAGCCTGGATTACCATCCAAAATTGCTGTCCCTAATTTTTGGCCTGCTTATGTAATTGATCTTAAGGATTTTTTTTTTTTTACTATTCCTCTTGTGCCCTAGGATTGCTGGTGTTTTGCTTTTAGCCTCCCATTTGTTAATTTTCAACAGCCTATGCATGCTTTTCAGTGGTGTGTTTTGCCACAGGGAATGGCTAACAGTCCTAATCTTTGCCAGAAATTTGTAGCTCAAATTCTTTCCCCCCTCCAGCAGCAGAATCCACAGGTTTACTGTATTCACTACATGGATGACATTCTTTTGTCTCATCCTTCCTGAAATGTTTTAGATAAAATACCGAGTCACTTAACTTCTTATTTTTCTCAGCACAATTTGGTTGTAGCCCCTGAAAAAATTCAACAGACTTATTCCTTGGATTACTTGGGCATGAAAGTTTTCCGAAGTACTGTGCAGCATCAATGCCTTCTGTTGAATACCTCTCATTTGCAGACTTTGAATTATTTTCAAAAACTTTTAGGTGAAATTAACTGGCTGCACCTGTCACTCCATGTTACAACTCATGAATTACTTCTTTTATTTGACCTTTGGCACGAGGACCCTTCTTCCACTTCTCCTGTTCTCTCACCTTTTCAGCACGTGTGGCCCTAATGTTGGTGGAGCAGGTCCTATAACAGGCTCATGTTACTAAAATAGATTATACTTCTCCTTTAACATTTATAGTTTTGGATACTTCTTCATTTCCCACTGGTGTGTTCTGGCAGAAAGCCCCTATTGAATGGGTGCATTTGCCATCTTCTTGATACTGTATACTGTACCCTTATCTTGATTTAGTTGTTCAAATCATCACAGCTGCCTGCACACATACGTGACAACTGTGCAAGACTGACCCTCATTTTATTAGAGTTCCTTATACCAAGTGAGTCAATTATGGCAGTTTAATATTACTTGGCAGCTTGCTTTTGCCAGTTTTACAGGTCAGATTACTTATAATTACCCCGGCTCTAAGTTACTTTCATTTTTACGCCAGCACCCTTTGATTTTTCCTTGCCTTCGTTCTGCTGTCCCACTTCTTCATGCAGATCTTGTCTTTACTGATGGTTCCTCTTCTAGCTTTGCTGCATAAGTTTTAAATGGTCAAACTTTTAAATGTCATAATTCTCTTTCTTCTGCCCAAAGAGTTGAATTAGTTGCAGCTCACTTAGCTTTTCAAAAATCTTTCTGTCCTTTAAATCTTTATACTGATACCAATTGGGTTTTTCACTGTTTGCAGGTTTTAAAGGAAGCCACCATTGGCCATTTGGTGGATTCAGCTCCTCAAGCACTTTTGTTATAGGTTCAGCAGACTTTACATGCCTGTTCAGCCCCCTATTATGTTGGTCACCTTTGTGGTCATACTGCTTTGCCTGGGTCTTTAGCTGAAGGCAATGCCTTAGCTGATTCTTGCTGTCGTGTGGGCTTGGTTATGTTGTCTATGACTGATAAGACCCAAGTTCGTATGCCATTCATCATCAAAATGCACATACCCTGCATCTGCAGTTTGGTATTTTGTGAGAAGCAGCCCAACAGATTGTGAAACAATATTCTTATTGCTTACATCATGTTCCAGCATCCCATTATGGGGTTAATCCTTGAGGTCTTTTGCCTGGGTAGTTGTGGCAAATGAATATCAGACATTTTTCTCCTTTTGGCAAACTTGCTTATGTGCATGTTTGTGTGGATACTTATTCTGGGTTTCTTGTAGATTCTGCCCATTCTGCGGAAGCTATCAAGAATGTTAAAGCACACCTTTTGTATTATTTTTCTGTTCTTGGAGTTGCCAAGGTTATCAAAACAGACAACATCCCTGCCTATACATCCAAAGCCCGTGCTTCTTTTATGGGACAGTTTTCTATCCACCATTGTTTTGGCATTCCTTACTATCCTCAAGGTCAAGGCATTGTGGAACAGGCTCATGCACACTTAAAGCTCCAATTGGAGAAAATAAAGATGGGGGAGTTATATTCCCTGACACCTCAGAATTATCTTTCTCATGCCCTTTTTGTCCTTAATTTTCTTTCATTATATCAGGAAGGCTGGTCAGCTGCAGATTGCTTTTGGCATCCCTATCTTGGCTCCTTCCCCTTGGTTAAGTGGAAGGGTCCCCTCACAGGACAGTGATTTGGCCCTGACCCAGTGCTCATCTGGGGATGAGGACATGTATTTTTCCAGATAACTCAGATGGACCCTGCTGGCTTCCAGCGTGGCTCGTTAAGGCAGCGGGGGTTCCCTTGCAGTGACCCCAGTCGCTTGATTCCCTCTCTCAAGAAAATGAAGTTCGAGGAGCCCACTCCCCCTCACTGAGACTGTGTAGCAAAGGGACCCTCCAGATTATCTCAGAGAACACAGTCACCCTAACTACCAAGCTGGGGACAAGCGAAGCAGCTGACCTTTCAGGTGGAGGACCAACTCTGGAGGCAGGGAACAGTGCCCAAACCTGATTACCTTTTTGTGGCCATGTTAGCACTGCTAACGTGGCAGGTTGGCCTGGTGGGAGGAGAACCCTATTGGGCTTATTTCATTGATTCCCCTCTTCTTTTCCCTGTTCCCTGGGGTGATCCTAATGTGCCAGACTTTGTCAATAACACTCTTTTGTTTGGACTCCCTGACAGGGAGCCTAATGTAACTTAATGGACCCTTTATAATTATACCAGGTCCTCTGAGAGAGTTCCTCTGTATATGACTCATTCGGTGAATCACAAAGGCTGTTTACAGCTAGCCATGGAACTGCACAAGATTTTAGGCCACCACAATGGGTGCACTCCCTCTGGCTCCAATCCAATACTTCCTTTTTCTGAGTGGAACATGACTTTTTATGGGTTTCCATAGCTGCAAGCCATTACAGTAGGGATGTTTCCTCCACCTTCTTTACCTCCCTGCCCATTATAAGGGCATGAACATTCTTTTGATGACTTTCCCCCATGGAGAGCTTGTTCTTATAAGCCTGGAGCTGTCCACAAAATTTTTGGCACTTCTTTTTGTGTGTATGATTGGTCCCATCCCTTTTTGGCTGTTGTGAATAAAGGCAGGTCCCCTTCTTTGTTGCTCTAAGTGGTGGGGCAACTCCTCCAATTAGGAGGGGCCACCAGGGACTGGACTATGATAATTTTGTCTACTCTTGGAGGTCAGTTATGAAAGGCCTTTGGCAAGCTGCTGCTGCCACTGGTCCAATAACCTTCACGCATCCTACTGTAGAGAAAAAGGCTAATAAGAAAACTGTGTATCTCAAGACATGTGTAAAATGCCCATATGCTTTTTTAACAGGTCCTTTAAACATTACTATGAAGGCTCACATTTTTCCAGAGAAAGGTTCTGTGGCTACAGAGTATGAGTATGTGGTTATTTGCACTAATTCTAACTTAATTGTCTTTCTAGCACCCAGAAGTACCAAGATATTGTTTTGCTGCAGCAACCCCCTTTTGTTATGATTCTAGTACATGTGAATGGAACTTGTTATGCTGATCCTGGATATCAAGTTTTGCAGTTATTAGTTGAGAAGCTTAAATGCCCTAAGCACTTTTTGGACATATTAATTACTGGAATTATTGCCCTTATAACTACTGTAGCCACAGATGCTACTGCTTCAGTAGCTCTTACTAAATCCACACAGACTGCTCATTATGTAAATGATCTTTCTAAAAATGTTTCAACTTCTTTGGGCATTCAGTAAAAGATCAATTATAAAATTGAGTAAAACTTAATGCCCTCGAAGAGGTGGTCCTGCTTTTAGGACTACAAGTTGAAGTCCTTAAAACTGATCTTCCTTTATGTAATCATACAGAGTTTCAGTGGATTTGTGTTACTGCCTAAAAATATGATGCTACTGAGTGGAGTTGGGATTTTCTCCAGTGCTACTTGTAGGGCATTTGGACTTCTAATAACTTTTCCATAGATATTGCTGCTCTGCATTTGCATATCCAGTTTATTCAAAATGCCACAAGTGGTGGCCATAGCTATAAAGAAGTTTCTTACTAACTTTATACCTTCAACATCTTTCACATATGTGATATATACCTTTATTGGATTGGAGATAATGGTTTTGATTTTGTTGTGTGTATATCCTACATCCCTCCAGAGACCCTTCAGAGCAGTCCGAGAATTAAAGGCAAATCTTCACCTCATATGTTTAGAAATAAAAAGATGGGAAGTTGTTGGGAGCCGACCTCCTGGGAGGTATGGACCCTCTGCTTTGAGGAACTGCATTTGAGTCAAGGACCAAATGCAACCAGGCCCCAGCTGTTTCCTGTATGGCTGATTCCTGAACCAGTTTAGAATAGAGACATGCCCTTTTTGTCAGCACAGACTGCTGAGAATGCTATTCTGCTCTTAGGCTGTTTTTAATCAAGTTATGCAATTATGACATAATCATGCCTTCAAGCTACTGTATATAAAAGCTGTGCAATAAAGCTGAGGTTGCCTTTTACTATTGAGGAAAGGTCTTCCTGATCCTGCTATTTTTGTCTCTTTTTTCCATCCTAAACAGGTCTACACCCAGGTTTTCTAATAACTTTACTGGGCTTGTTCCTGGCACTAAGGACCAGAGCTCCCACCTCCTCTAAAGGAGTGTGAGGCTAGCAAGTCCCCTCTCTGACCTGGAGCTGCCTATCTCTTCTAGAAGGGCCCTCCCCTCCCTGGAGGAAAATCTCAAACAGAACCACACCTTCTCTGCTGGAGAATTTTAGCCACAACCCACGGTCCCTCTGTAGCTGCCTGCACCAGCTCTGTTGCAACTGGCCTAGGGTGGGAGCTAGGAATCTAGGGGCTCTTGTGTCCCTGAAGACAGAGGTTGCTGTCATTGCTGAGAGGAGAAGCTGTGATAAGTCTGTGCATTCCACAGCTGCCCATCTCTGCTTTCAGGCTCCAAGTAAATCTGCTCTTCTGCCTGCCCATTCTTCTGGAGAGGAAGGCAGTGATACATCACTGTCACCCAGTGCCTGAAACCAGCAAGGCCTGAGAGTAAGTTGCCATCTCTGTGTCACTCTCGTCCTCCTAGGACTGCAGCACAACAACCAGGGATCTGGAGACTGGGAATTCCCTAACCCAGTCACTCACTGCTGGTGCCTGAATGCTCTCTCATGGACCTGAGGTCCAATGCTCCCAAATTGCCAGCAACACTACAGAGGGTACCTACCTGTATATGCTAAAAGGTACTTATGGTTCCCTCTCTACCTTAAGCACCAGAGTTCCCAGCAGAGGAGCAAAGGTGAATCACAAAACTATCTGTTTTGAGCTGAGGGAAGAGATTCCAAATAAGGAATGAGCTGACTGAGTGTGGTGGGTCACACCTGTAATCCCAGCACTCTGGGAGACTGAGGTAGGTGGATTGCCTTAGCTCACAAGTTCTAGACCAGTCTGAGCCAGAGAGAGATGTCGTCTCTAAAAATAGCTGGGCATCATGGCGAGTACCTATAGTCCCAGCTACTTGGGAGGCTGAGGCAAGAGAATCACTTAAGCTCAAGAGTTTGAGGTTACTGTGAGCTGTGACACCACAGCACTCTACCAAGGGTGACAAAGGGAGAGTCCATCTCAATAAAAACAAACAAACAACAACAACAAAAACCCAGCATAAGAATTCCAGCAAAGGATCACAGTAGCTCTCCATCAATGAACTCCAACTTAAAATAAATTTTGAAATATCACATAATAAAATTCAAAATGTAGATTATAAATAAGCTCAAAGGGATGCACAAGAAAGTTGAAAATTAACCTAAAGAAACCAGAAAAATAATTCAGGGATATAGGCAGAAAGCCTATAAATAAACCTTTAAACAGTTCAATTCTGAGAGAATAAGTTGAAATTCTTTTGTGAGTAAGAAAGGAACAAAACCTGGATATAACTCCATAAGTGACTAAAGGCCTGGTCACATAGCAAGTGACTAAAGGCCTGGCTTCATGAGGGCCACTTGTATACCTAAGGAATTTCCAAACTACTCTCTAAGATGAATACATGCCTCCAAATGGTTTGTTAAAGGTCAAGCATTCAGTCAGTTTATTCTCCCAAAACTTTTTTTTTGTGGGTTTTTTTAATTAAATAGCAAAAGAATAATTTTAGATATGTGTAGTAGAAAGGCTATTGATTATTAGTAGACTCATTGGCACTGGGAAGTATGAAGCCTGGGTCATGGAATTTGAGTCACAAGATTATAAATTAATAGTGTGTATGTGTAGTATTGCTTATGTAAGTTGTGGCAAAATAAAGAATATTGCTACATGACTAAGGGAGATTGTGGCCTCCCTTCTTTCCACACAATTTCAATTGCAGGTCTTACACTCTGTGACATCGCTTCACACAACTTCTTGGTGCAGTCAGGTGCTTTGCGAGGACAGCACCGGGTCCACTTCCCGGTTCATGCAGCAGATGGCTTAAGGTTAGCTTGGTACATTGAAACCAAAAGGAAAAAAGATTGCACTGTTGGTACATGAGACTTTTGGCAAATAAGGGGAACAATGGGGAATTCTCAATCTTTACAAGAACAGTATGTGGATTTATTAAAAACCTTATTAAAAACTATTGGCACTTGTGTAAAAACTAAAACTTTGCAAAGTTTGTTTCAGGTTGTGGCTTAACATTGTTATTGATTCATACCAGAGAAGAAAAAAATCAGCTAAATTTAAAAGTCTGGAGGAGTGTTGGTAAAGCACTTAGGAGAGCACACTAGAGAGGGGAATGTATAACAGAGATATTTGGGCTGCTTATCATTTAGGTACTGTGGATTTGGAAACTTTAAAATTTAGTTCTGGTGCCAAAGGCTTTCAAGATGAAGACCTGTAGCCCCTACAGCTCCCCCTTTGCAGCCGGTTTGCTATCCAGTATGGCCAGATCCTTCAGACTCTTGCTTTGTTACTAAAATTCATTATCCTATTGAGCCTGGCAACTTTTAACATTGTTCAAGATGCCAAGTCCTCACATTACCTTCACAAGCTGTTGATATTCCCCCAGTTAATGCTTTAGCATTTCCTATACAGAGAGAAATTAATGCTGCAGGACAAGTCCTAACTACTTATACTAATGTTGGAATAAGATTCTTAAACATTTTTAAAGAGGCTGTTTATGCATATGGTTCCAATTCCCTATATGTGATGGGAATTTCAAGATCATATTGAAGAGATCATTTACTTATCCCTGTTGATTGGGACACCGTGGCAGGAACAATCTTAAGTCTGGTACAATTTATCCAATTTAAATCTTGGTGGATGGAGGAGACAAAAAAAGCAGGCTCACTGTAACAGGCTTGAAAATCCTCCTACTTTCAATTTTGAACAGTTGACTGAATGGGAACCTTTTGAGAATGTTGATACTCAAGGAAATTGTCCTAATGATGTACTAACACAAATTCGGGATATTTGCTATACAACATGGCAGCATCTTGATGAAAAAGGAAAAATTAGGCAGTTTTTTACTAAAATATTTCAAACAAACAATGAACCATACAGTGATTTCCTTGCTTGTTTAACATTTGCCATTGAAAGATCAGTCCCTGGTGAAGATGCTCAAAGAATGTTTCTCATCCAATTAGCTTTTGAAAATGCAAATTTCAATTGTAAACAAGCAATGCCAGGTCTTAGAAATCAGGATAGTCATCCTTGACCAATGCATTTGTGTGCTGCAAATTTAGATCAGACACTTTTCAAGTTAATTTACTGGCATCAACTTTACAATCTGGTAATGAGAAACCTAAGTGCTACAATTGTGGAAAAACCAGTCACCTTAGAAAGGTATGTAGAAAGGGCAAAACTGAAAATAAAACAGAGGCTAAGCCACTGGGTTTATGCCGCTGGAGTGGCAAAGGCAGACACTGGTTTAATAAGTGCTGTTTGGTTAAAGACAAAGACGGCAACATTTTACCTTAAACTTTCCAGAATGAGGGAAACTCCAATGCAGGGCTAGCTCAATGCCCCCAGAAAAACAATTCGAGCTCCCTTCTCCAGCAGTTCTCAGTGAGTGATGGGCAAGCTCATGCTCAGATGAATCAGAACTAAGTTCAGTAAACAAAATTCATGTCCAGGATTTATTTCATGCTACTCAAGGAAGTGCAGCTTTAGATCTCTCTATCTTAACAGATGTTAACCTCAACAGTGGAGAATCTCCTAAAAGATTACCCACTGGAGTTTATGGTCCTATACCTTCAGGAACTGTAGGGTTAATATTAGGAAGAAGCAGATTCACTATGGAAGGACCTTGTGTATACCCAGGCATAATTAATGAGGATTATAAAGGTGACATCTTAATAATGGCTTCAAACACAAAAAGTATCCAACTACCTGCAGGACATTGTGTGCCTCAAATATCAATTTTACCATATCATAAAGGCAAGACAACTCCTGTTACAAGGGAAGGTGGGTTTGGAAGCACAAGCAAACATGTCTTTTGGTATACTTTCCTGAATGATGCTTGCCCTCAGTGTAAAGTAACATTTGAACATAATGTTCAGATTGAAGGGCTAGTAGACACAGGAGCAGATGTCTTTATCATTGCTTTTCACATGTGAACATTGGCCAAAAGCCTGAGTAAAAGCCACTTTTGTAGGGGTTGGAACAATGACTAATATTGAGCAAAGTACTTTTGATTTACATTGTAAAGGGCCTGAGGGACAGGAAGCTTGTATCCACCCTTACATTGCACCTATTGCTGTCACTTTGTGGGGTCAAGATTTATTACAACAATTGGAAGCGATGCTTACCATCCCCACAATTTCAAAAACTGCTGAGAACATTATGTTTAATGTGGGCTATAATCCAACTCAGCCCAACCCTCCTAGAAAGTCTGAAATAACTCAGAGGGGAAATAATAAGACAGGGTTTTCCTCATTATTGGAGAATTTTTCTTAGGGTCCTCTGCCCAGTGCTTTGCCCTTTCCTTGCAGTGGAAAACAGACAAGCTGGTTTGGATGGAGCAGTGGCCCCTTCCTTTGGTAAAATTAGAAGTGCTGCATCAATTAATAAATGAGCAATTACAAGCTAAACATATTGTACCTTTTACCAACCCATGGAATTCCCCAATTTTTGTAATTAAAAAGAAATCAGGAAAATGGAAAATGTTAACAGATTTAAGAAAAGTTAATACAGTTATTCAACCAATGGGTTGTTTACAACTTGGAATTCCCAATCCTACTTTAATACCAAAACATTATACTATAATCATTATTGACTTAAAAGATTGCTTTTTTAATATTTATTTACAACCAAATGATGTGGAACATTTTTCTTTTACTGTTCCTTCTTTAAACAATAAAAAACCTACTCAGAGATTCCATAGGAATGTGGTGCCTCAAGGTATGCTTAACAACCCCACATTGTGTCAATTATTTGTAGATCAACCTTTAGAAGAACTTAGAAAATCTTTCCAGAAAGCATGTGTTTCCATTATATAGATAATATAATTAACTCATCCATGTCCTAACAAATTACAAGAATTATACCAATTTACATGCTCTAAATTTAAGGAATATGGTCTTTAATTAGCAGAAGCGAAAATTTGAACTCAGGATCCTTGGGAATATTTAGGATATCGTATCACTGCTCAAGATGTTATTCCTCAGAAAATTCAAATAAGAAGAGAGTCCCTTAGAACTTTAAATTATTTTCAAAAATTATTAGGAGACACTAATTGGGTGTGACCAACATTAGGAATTTCCACTTATTCTCTTACTAATTTATTTTCCATTTTGGAAGGAAACCCTGATCTTCATAGCCCCAGACAACTTACTCCTGAGGCTAAAACGGAATTACAATGGATTGAGGAACATATTCAGAATGCTCCATTAAATTGAATTTCTCAAAATAATAATTTTTATATCTATGTTTTTTCATCAATGCACTCTCCTACAGGACTAATTGTGCAAGAAATAGCCTTTGTAGAATGGTGCTTTTTACCTAACAAAGCATCTAAAGGAATGCAAACATACCTACAAAAAATGACTTTCATGATATTAAAAGGAAGACAGCGTTTAAGGCAATTAATAGGAAGAGATCCTGAAAAAATTGTTGTTCCTGTAACTAATAGTCAAATTTCTGATTTACTTATGTTAAATACTAAATGGCAAATTGCACTATCCAACTATATTGGAGTGATAGATAACCATTTTCCTCCAGATAAAAGAATTTAATTCCTTAAAAATATTTCCTGAATTTTACCCAAAGTAGTAAAATTAGAACATATCCCACATGCAGAAACATTTTACATGGATACAAATAAAATGGGACTATCTGGTTATTTGGGTCCTAATACTCATAAAGTACAGGCAGTCTCCTTATTCATCTGTGCAAAAGGCAGAGTTATTTGCCATTATATTACTATTAACAGATTTTCCTAACCAAGCTCTTAATATCATAACTGACTTCCAATATTCTACCCATATAGTGCAGAATATTGAAACTGTTACTTTGCCATTCAATACACAAGAGCTTACTTTATTATTTTCTTCCCTTCAACAATTAATTAGAAATAGATCTTTTCTATATACATTACTCATGTTACAGCTCATTCTAACTTGCCAGGTTCTATTTCTTTAGGCTCAAACTATTGATCAATTAGTAAGTTCAGTTTTATCTGTTCAACATGAGCATGCTTTACATCATACCAATGCTCAAGCTTTGAAACGAAGACCTGATATTTCTTGGCATACAAAAGAGCTATAATACACTCTTGCCCTACTTGTCAACCTTTAATAGCTCCACATTTAGCTATAGGAGTTAATCCTAGAGGATTGTTATCTAATCAGTTATGGCAGATAGATGTTACTCAATTTCAAGCATTTGGAAAATTAAAATATATTCATCATTCTGTTGATACTTATTCCCATTTCTCATGGGCTTCAGCAATGACTTCTGAAAAAGCTGATGCTGTAATTTCTCGTTTATTGGAAGCTTTTTCAGTCATGGGCAAACCTTTAAATATAAAAACAGATAATGGTTCTGCTTATATTTCTTTTCTTTTTTTTTTTGTATACCCAATATGATTTTATTTATCTCAACTTATTAGATATTTGTGTTTATTGCTATTTTTCTAATAAGTCTCAAGCCTTTTTAAAATTACATAACATAAAGCATATTACTTGCATTCCTGGTAATAGTACAGGACAAGCCATCATTGAATGACAAAATCAAACTTTAAAAGAAATGCTTTTAAAACAAAAGAGGGAGGAGAACAGAATAATGGCAACCCAAGAAATAGATTATCTTCAGGTATTTTTACCTTAAATTTTTGAACATGAATGATAAAAATGAGATTCCAGCTCATAAACATGGATAAAAGTTACTTTTCCACCATTAATCTACCTGTTTATTATAAAGACACTTTAACAAATTCATGGATTCTGGCAAATGTCATATGATGGGGAAGAGGTTATGCTTATATTTCTACAGGAGATACTAAATTTGGGTTCTAGATAAAAATTTGAAATTACAACATGGCCCCCCGATACACAGCTGGAAAAAGGAGAGATGAATGATGTCACGTTTGAATGGACTAAAGCTGATGACGACCCGGAGGGAGAGATGATCAGCTTTACCCCAAACAAAGGAAGCATCCTTGCCAACTTGGGGACAGGTAAAAAAATTGTGCCATCAAACAAAGGAACCGGTGAATCACACCTACCAGCAGTTGAATACCTCCAATCTATTTTTAGCAGTGATAGCCCTCTTAACTGTTCAGGCTCAAGGACAGAGTTATGAATACTGAACTTATATTCCTAACCCACCTTTACTTCGAGGTGTTAGCTGGCTCTAACCTACTGTTCCTATTTATGTTAATTATTCCTCTTGGCTTCCAGGTCCCTATGATACCAGAGGACCATTTACACCTAATAAAGAAAGTATGTGATTTCTAATTATACTACTAGAGTGATTGGACCTCCTATGTTTTAGAGATCACTCCCATTGTCTTAATATGACTACTTAAGCTTGGGGAAGTTTATATAAACACAAGCCTGAGAATTCAGAACAAATTTCTGAAATTTTTGTGCTAAGTGCTTACTCTCTAGACAAGGTCCATATTGATAAGATCTCCTCTAATCCAGAATTACCACCTTGGAACATTTATATGTTCTCAGAAATTCGTGAATGGATGCATTCTACTAAACGTGAAGGAGAACTTGCACATATGCTTCTTAAAACCTCAAATGGAGAGGTAATTGATTGGGAACTTATAGCTTATTTAAAAATAGGTTCAGCTAGAACCTTGTCTTTTAATATCCTTCACAACAAGGAGAAAATGGCCGTGGCTTCCTTTAGTAATATTTCATAGATGAACAGAGGGTTTTCACCCCCCAATTCCTGGTATTTTCAGGCTATCCTAAGCATTTGGGAAAAATTGCTGCAGTGTTACAATCTCTTAAAACATGGACAGAAGGATTGTTTATCCATGACAATGTCCACAATGGTCGCCAAGAATATGAGATGAAATTTGTGGTAAATGATACCAAGCACATTCAAGCTTGTTTACAATTACCTTTTGTGTGGTTGAAAGGAAAAATAACTTGGAATAAATTAACAGGAGAGTTGTTTTTCTCCACCTGTCAAATGTTTACTTGCTTTAACAATTCTCTTAGTTTTAATCCATCTAAGGAACAATTATATTTTCTAAGAGCTCGCACTGGAGTGTGGTTGCCAACCAACTTAACCAGACCTTGGCAGGAGTCCCCAGCACTCTTAATCCTGCAACTTGTAGCAGATAAGATTCTGAAGACAAGCAGATGTTTCATCGGCTTGCTTATGGCTGGCATCTTCGGGATTATTGCACTTACTGCCACAGCTACTACTGCTGGCATAGCATTGACTGATAATATTAAGACTCAAAACTTTGTGGTTGATTAGCATAAGAACTATGAACTCTTATGTATTGCCAAAAAACAAATTGATACTGAAATATATAATGAATTGTCTGATTTAGAACAAACTGTTATGTTAGAAGTTGAGGTAATTAGTTTGAAGAAAAAGATAAAATTGAAATGTGATTGGAATATGTCATTTTTTTGTATTACCTCTGTTATGTATAATGAAACTAAATTTCCTTGGGAAAAAGTGAAAAACCATTTGTTAAATCATGAAAAATTGACTGCTAATATTGTTAAGTTGCAACATGAAATTTCTTCTAATTGTCAGCATAAATTAGAAAAAGTTGATGGAAATTCTATTTTCAAAGGAATTTCTGGTGTACTAGAACAAATGAACCTGTTACCAAAGATTAATGGTTTAACTGGAAGTTTTATAGGGTCATTTGCATTGTTATTAATTTTGTGTTTAATTTTTATATTGTGTGTAAGAGAATAAATCAAGCTAAACAAGAAATGAAAGACATGCTGCAATTTTTGCATTAATCATGAGTGATGTGAATGCCCAAACTGCAATAAAAAAGAGAGGGTGAATTATAGGCAGAAAGCGTATAAATAAACTTTAAACAGTTCCATTTTGAGAGAATAAATTTACAGTCTTTTGTGAGTAAGGAAGGAAAAAAAAACTAGATGGAACTCAAGTGACTAAAGGCCTGGCTTTGTGGGGGCAAGCCTTCAGGCAGGTACTTGTATATCTAAGGAATTTCTAGACTACTCCCTAAGTTGAATACTTGCCTCCAGATGGTTTTTTAAAGGTCAAGCATTCAGTCAGCTTATTCCCCCAAAGCTTTGCTTTGTGCTTGTGTTCTTAATTATATAGTAAAAGAATAGCTTTAAATATATGTAGTGGAAAGGTTTTTGATTAATTAGTAGACTCATTGGTGCCAGGCAGTATGAAGCTTGGGTCATGGAATTTGAGTCACAAAATTATTAATTAAAAGTGTGTAAGTGTAGTATTGCTTATATGGGTTGTAGTAAAATGAATAATATTGCTATATGCCTAAGAGAGATTGTGGCCTCCCTTCTTCCACACAACTTCAATTGCAGGTCTTACACTTTGTGATGCTTCACACAACAAAGGGAAAAAAACAGAACAGAAAATGAAGGACTTGTTTAGGAAATTTCAGAATATAGTGGAAAAATTTAACAAAAAACAATATCAAATAGAAGAAAGAATTCCTTGGCTTGAACACAAGCTTTTAAATTAGCTCAGTTAGTCAAAAATAAAGAAAAAATTCAAGAGAAATGAAGTCTCTAAAAAATGTGGGATTATGTAAAATGTTGAAATATAAGAGGCAAAGTTATCACTGAGGGAGAAGGAAGGACAAAAAGTATGAAAAACCTATTTGAGGCAACAGTGGGATAAAACTTCCCTGGTCTTGCTAGAGATTTAGGCATCTAGACACAAGAGGCTCATTGAATTCTTGGAAGCTTTATTGCACACAGGGCTCCACCAAGACACATAGTCATCAGTCTGGCCAAAATAACAGTGAAGGAGAAACTCCTAGTAGCTGCAAAATGGAAGCATCAAGTAACTGACACAAGAAGCCCCATTTTACTAACAGCAGAATTCTCAGCAGAAATATTTTAAGTCAGAAGGAATTGGGGGCCCATCTTTAGTCTTGAGGAGAATAAATGTCAGCCAAGAATTTTGTATCCTGCAAAACTAAGTTTCATAAGTAAAGGAGAAATAAAATCATTCAATAGATAAGCAACAACTATGAGAATTTGTCACCATAATGCTTGCCCTATGAGAACAGTTCAAAAGTTCTCTAAACACTGGAAAGAAAGGTTGCTATTAAAGAGTCTAAACACTCTCAGAAATAGAAGCTCATAGGTCCTATAAAACAGTAATGGGGAGAATACAAAATAACTGCTACCACAAGCACCTTGACTGGGATTGTATTTTACATATCAATGTTAAAATTGAATTCAAATAGTCTCAATGGCCTGTTTAAGATACAGTATAGATTGTCAGTATGGATAAAAACACAACCCAAATATCTTCTGTCTCTAAGAAACACATTTAACGTATGAAAGTCACATAGATGCAAGCCAAAGGGGTGGAAAAATATTCCTATTAAATGAAAATAAAAAACAGCAGGAGTAACTATTCTTATATTGGATAAAGTAGATATTAAACAAATAACAGTAAAAGAAAATACCAAGATGATCAGTATATAATGATAAAGAAATCAGTTCAACAAGAGGATATACTACTCCTAATTACATATGAACCTAACATCAGAGCTCAGAGATACATAAAATAAATGCTACTAGACCTAAGAAATGACATAAACAGCAACATGACAATAGAGGGAGACCTCAAAACTCCACTGGAAGAACTAGACAGATCATTGAGGCAGAAACTTGACAAAGAAACACTGGACTTAAAGGGGAAGTGAAAACAAATGGATTTCACAGATATTTATAAAATAATCAAACCTAAAATTTCCAAATATACATTCTTCTCATCAGCACATGGAACATTTTTCAAGATAGACTGTATGTTAAAACACAAAACAAATTCAAAAAATTAAAAACAAAAATCAAAAACCATACCATTTATTTTCAGTGAAATAAAACTAGAAATCAATTGCTAAAGGAATTCTCAAAACTATAAAAATTAATGGAAATTAAACAGCTTACTCATTAATGAAATTGAGGACAACAATAAAATAAAGATGAAAATAAAAATTTTTGGATTAAATTACAATGCTGACACTAGCCACTCAAGTCAAAAAAGACAAAGATGGTCACTTTATATTGATCAAGGGGAAAAATACATCAAGTAGATGTTTCAATTCTAAATGTTTATGCACCCAACTTAAATGCTCCCAGATTATTGAAACAGACATTACTCAGTCTGAGCAATATGTTATCTTATAACACCATAATAACAGGGGACTTTAACATTCCTCTTACAGAGCTGGACAGATCCTCTAAACATAAATTAAACAAACATAAAAAGGACTTAAATGAGACCCTAGAACAACTGTGCTTGATAGATGCATATAGAACAATCCATCCCAAAGATAAAGAATATACATTCTTCTCATTGCCCCATGGAACATTCACCAAAATTGATCATATCCTAGGACACAAAAGAAACCTCAACAGAATCAAAAGAATTGAAATTTTACCTTGTGGTCTGGCCAAAGACTCCGGGATTTGCATGACTCCACACGGGTCCCAGCCCGCCTGCCCAGCTAGATACTCCAGGAGGCACACTACTCCCCACCAGGCCCCGCCTGCCTGGCCAGGGACTCCAGGAGCTGCGTGACCTGCGTCCTTCCTCCAGATCCCTCCCTACCTCCATGACAGCTCCGCCTGTCTGGCCAGCAGTTCCAGGAGCTGCACGAACCTTGCCCTCCCTCCAGCGCCCTTCCTGCCTCTTCATGAAGCCCTCTGCCCAGCTAGAGACTGCTGGAGCCATGAACTCTCTTTGCCAAAGTCACTGGGTGCCAGGCACTGCCAGAACCATGTGCAGCACCCCCCACCCTGCTGCTGGATCTGTATGTGCCATGCTCCGGAGCTGCTCCTACAGCCAGAATTCCTGGGCTGGGGCAGTTTCAGGAGCTACAAAAGGTCTCTTCCTACAAAGATCCAGCAAAAATAGAGTGATCCCGCCAGTCTCTAATCTTGGAGAGACACCTTCCCAACTCTACGGATGGCCAGAGGAAACCAGAACTCACTCTATAGGGATACTAGTGCTGCAAAGCAACAGGGGCAAAATCATGGTGGCTGAGGGAGAAAAACATTCACTGACTTGTTTCCCTCAGGATTAGGCTAAGTCCAAGTGGAACACTTGCCACTGGCTATTGAGTATTTGAGGCAGGCAGGCCTCAGCTACCCCAGCCAGCTGGTAGCAGAGGGCAGTGGCCGGGCCTCGGGTGTATCAACCTACCTTTGACTCTGACAGATGCTAAGCCCTGGCACATCTGCTTACTGGAGACAGCAGTACTGCAGTCCTGTGGCGATACCAGTTACTGGGTGTGAAAAAGGAGCAAAGTGGAGAAAGAGACTAGCTCCCTGGTTCAACTCTGATACTGGGTGGGCCATTCTGATTCCACAGAGCACCAGAGCAAGCCAAATCTGAGCAGCCAGTAGACCCCTGCCACCTAGTTACTGGAGACCTTTCAAACTCTCCCACTTGAGAGTTCGTACTGACTGAGTCAATGGTTTGGAACTCCTAAACTGGGCCAATCACCCAAGGACCCTCCAGGGTGGTACCTTGGCTGTATAGTAATGGGAAGGGTTGAATTTACTCTTCTATTTGTTGTCAATGGGGCATGGGGTGTCTTTGTTACTTGTATTTCTCCATAGCTAAGAATTCACCAGAGTCACTGATCCACTAGGATCAGACAAGAACCAGCTGAATACAAGACAGAGCCACCTAAGTCCACCACACCAAACAGGTTTCCTCAGCCTCAGACTGTAATTCTATACAGGTCTTTTGCAAAGCTATTGGGGAAAAAGTTGCAGTCATCAGTCCCAGATCCTTGAGAAAGGGCTGGTTAACCACAACACCAGAAGTTCCTAAATCAATTTCACATTAACTGCCCACCTAGGCAATGGTGAAAAACAATCATGAGGTGGAATCAATGGAAAAACTATGGCAACATGAATAATCAGAGTAGAACAACTACACCAAGGTATGATAAGGCAGACACTGCACAAGATCCCATTCATAAACAAATGGCTGAGATGTCAGAAATCGAGTTCAGAATCTGGATAGCAAATAAGATCAACAGAATGAGGGAAAAGATGGAATTAAAATTTCAAGCAATAATCCAAAAGATGTCTCAAGAATTCAACGAATTCGAGGACAAAATCACCAAAGATTTTGACACATTGAAGCAAGAGTGTGAAGTCCTCAAACATCTGAACAATACAGTAGAATCCCTCAGTAACAGAATGGATCAGGCAGAAGAAAGGATCTCTGACATTGAAGACAAAGATTTTGGACCCTCCCAAATGCTCAAAGAGGGAAAAAAGTGGATTACAAGAACGGATCATTCTCTCAGAGAGCTCTGGGGATATTTCAAAGAAATCTAATATCACCTTATATGAATACCTGAAGGCAACGAGGTTGCTGAGAAGGATATAGGTGTTTTACTTCATGAAATAATCAAAGAGAATTTTCCAGACATGCAAAGAGATCCTGAAATTCAGATATCAGACAGTTTCAGAACACTGGTGTGACTCAACCCTAATAAAAATTCTCATAGACACATTATAATTAACTTCACCAAAGTTAATATAAAGGAGAAAATTCTGCAAGCTTCAAGACATAAGAAATCCATAACCTACAAAGGGAAGAATATTTGAAGGACTCCAGATTGCTCTGCTGAAACCTTTCAAGCTAGAAGAAGGTGATCATCAACCTTTAATCTCCTTAACCAAAATAACTTTCAACCCAGGATCCTGTATCCAGCAAAACTGAGTTTCATCTATGACAGAGAAATTAAATACTTTAATTACATTCACATGTTGAAGAAATTTGCCATAACTAAACTAGTTATCCAGGATATTCTCAGACCTATCCTCCATAATGAACAACAGAATCCTCCACCTTCAAAGTAAACCCACTCAGAAATTTTTGATCAAATTCCAACTTCCATGGTGGTGAACGGATTAAAAATGCCCACTGGACTTTCGAAAAACTCCATACCCGAAACTCTACCTGGCTTATCATTAATCTCAATTAATGTGAATGGCTTAAATTGCCCTCTAGAGAGGCACAAGAAGGCTGACTGGATACAAAAACTCAGGCCAGACATCTGCTGAATTCAAGAATCTCACCTTACCTTAAAAGATAAATGTAGACTCAGAGTGAAGGAATGGCCATCTATAATTCAGGAAATTTGAAATCAGTAAAAAGCAAGAATTACAATTTTATATGCAGATACAATAGGCTTTAAACCAATAAAAGTAAGGAAAGATAATGATGGTCACTTCTTATTTATTAAAGGCAACACTCAACATGAGATTTCAATTATCAACATTTATGCACCCAACCAGAATGCAACTCAATTTATAAGAGAAACTCTAAGAGACATGAGCAACTTGATTTCCTCCAGCACCATAATTGTCACGGACTTTAACACTCCTTTGGTAGTGTTGGATAGATCCTCCAAAAAGAAGCTAAGCAAAGAAATTCTAGATTTAAACTTAACCAATCAACATTTACATCTAACATACATCTACAGAACATTTCATCCTAACAAAACTGAATACACATTCTTCTCATCAGCCCATGGATCATCCTCCAAAATCAATCACATCTTAGGTCACAAATCTAACCTCAGCAAATTTAAAATAATAGAAATCATTCCTTGTATTTTCTTGGACCATCATGGAATAAAAGTTGAACTTACTAACAATAGAAATCTGCATATGCATACAAAAACATGAAAATTAAATAACCTCATGCAGAATGATAGCTGGGTCATTGATGAGATCAAAAAGGAAATTACCAAATTTTTGGAACAAAACCATAATGAAGACACAAATTATCAGAGCTTCTGGGGTACTGCAAAGGCAGTCCTAAGAGGGAAATTTATAGCATTGCAAGCCTTCCTCAAAAGAATGGAAAGAGAGGAAGTCAACAACTTAATGAGACATCTCAAGCAACTGGAAAAGGAAGAACATTCCAACCTTAACCCCTATAGAAGAAAAGAAATAACTAAAATTGGAGCAGAACTAAATGAAGTTGAAAACAAAAGAATTATACAACAGATCAACCAATCAAAGAGTTGGTTTTTTGAAAAGGTGAATAAAATAGATAAACCTTTAGCTAACCTAACCAGAAGTAGAAGAGTAAAATCCCTAATTTCATCAATCAGAAATGATAAAGGTCAAATAACAACAGACTCCTCAGAAATTCAACAAATCCTTAATGAATACTACATAAAACTCTATTCTCAGAAGTATGAAAATCTGAAGGAAATAGATCAATACTTGGGAACATGCCAACAACCTAGACTCAGCCAGAAAGAAGTGGACATGTTGAACAAACCTATAAGAAGTTCTGAAATAGCATCAACTATAAGAAATCTTCCCCCAAAGAAAAGCCCAGGACCAAATAACTTCACATCAGAATTCTACCAAACCTTTAAAGAGGAAGTAATTCCTATACTACTTAAAATTTTCCAAAACATAGAAAAAGAAGGAATACTTCCCAACACATTCTATGAAGCAAATATCACCCTGATTCTCAAACCAGGAAAAGACCCAACAGGAAAATAAAATTATAGGCTACTATCTCTAAAGAATATTGATACAAAAATATTCAATAAGATCCTAGCAAACAGAATTCAACAACACATCAAACAAATTATACACCATGACCAGGTTTCATCTCAGGGTCCCAAGGATGGTTCAATATACATAAATCCGTAAATATAATACATCACATAAACAAATTAATAAACAAAGACCGTATGATTCTCTCAATAGGTGGAGAAAAACTTTTGACAATATCCAGCATCCTTTCTTGATCAGAATGCTTAAGAAAATAGGTATATATGGAACATTTCTTAAACTGATAGAGGCCAGTTACAGCAAACCCATAGCCAACATCGTTTTGAATAGAGTAAAATTGAAAGAATTTCCACTCAGATCAGGAACGATACAAGGATGCCCACTGTCTCCACTGCTTTTTAATATTGTAATGGATGTTTTAGCCACCACAAGCAGGCAAGAGAAGGCAATCAAGGGGATCCAAATAGGACCAGAGGAGATGAAACTCTCACTCTTCACAGAGGATATGATTATATATCTGGAAAACACCAGGGAATCAACTACAAAACTCCTAGAAGTGATCAAGTAATACAGCAACGTCTCAGAATACAAAATTAACATTCATAAATCTGTAGCCTTTATATATACCAACAATAGTCAAGGAGAAAAAACAATCAAGTACTCTATTCCCTTTACAATAGTGCCAAAGAAGATGAAATATCTGGGAGTGTATCTAACTAAGGACATTAAAGATCTCTATAAAGAGAACTATAAAACTCTGAGAAAAGAAATAGCTGAAGATGTTAACAAATGGAAAAATATACCACACTCATGGCTGGAAAGAATCAACATTGTTAAAATGTCTACACTACTGAAAGCAATCTACAGATTTAATGTGATCCCTATTAAAGCACTTCTGTCATCCTTTAAAGACCTCAAAAAATTAGTACTTCATTTTATGTGGAAATAGAAAAAATCTTGAATAGCCAAGACATTACTCAGAAATAAAAATGAATCAGGAGGAATCATGCTTCTAGAGTTCAGACTATACTATAAATTGATAATGATCAAAACAGCATGGTACTGGCACAAAAACAGAGAGGTAGATATATGGAAAAGAATTGAAGACCAAGAGGTGAACCCAGACACTTATTGTCATTTGATCTTTGATAAGCCTATAAAAATCTAAATTGGGGGAAAGATTCACTATTTAAAAAATGGTGCTCAAGCAGACGGGAGTCCCCTTCCCCATGAGATC
>CAUYON010181582.1:0-22773 GCA_963573935.1 Arctocebus calabarensis
TCCCAGCTACTTGGGAGGCAGAGGCAAGAGACTCACTTGAGCCCAGGAATTGGAGGTTGCTGTGAGCTGTGATGCCACAGCCCTCTATCCAGGGTGACAGATTAAGGCTCTGTCTCAAAAAAAAAAAAAACAACTACAAGATGTGGTGGCACCTGTAGCTCAGTGGGTAAGGGCGCCGGCCCCATATACTAAGGGTTGTGGGTTCAAACTCGGCCCCGGCAAATTTGCAAAAACAAAAAAAAAAAAAAAAAAGAACTATAAGATGTATGAAAAACAAAAAGCACAGTTTGAATGACATCAGACCAGACTCAAATATGGCAGGAATGTTGAAATTATCAGACTTGGAATTTAAAACAACTTTGAGTAAGATGCTAAAGTACTCAATGGATAAAGTAGAAAATGAACAAGAACAGATGGGCAATGTAAGGAGAGAGATGGAAATTGTTAAAAAAGGACCAAAAAGAAATGCTAGAGGTAAAACACATTTTTGTAATAGAAATGAAGAATGCCTTTGGTGGACTTACCATTAGACTGGACGTGGGTGAAGAAAGAACCTCTGAACTTTAACATATCTCTATATAAGATACCAAAGCTGAAAAATAAACAGAAAAAAAGACTTAAAAAAAACAAGAACAGAATATCTAAGATCACTTGAACAATTACATAATGAGAATTATTTTTTAAAAAAAGAAAAAGACAAAAGAACAAAAAATTGAAACAATAATGACCAATAGTTTTCCCAAATTAATGTCAGGCATCAAGCTATGGTTCCATAAAGCTCAGAAAATTACCAAAATATTTACACCTATGAATATTATTGCCCAACTACAGAAAATCAAAGATAAAGAATAGGCTGGGTGCAGTGACTCATGCCTGTAATCCTAGCACTCTGGGAGGCTAAAGGTGTGTGGATCTCTTGAGCTCACAGGTTTGAGGTCACCCTGAGCAAGAGTGAGACCCCATCTCTAGAAAATAGCTGGACACAATGGCAGGCACCTGTTATCCCAGGTACTCAGGAGGCCGAGGCAAAAGGATCTCTTGAGTCCAAGAGTTTGAGTTTGCTGTGAGCTATGATGTCATAGCACTCTACCCAGGGCAACAAAGTGAGGCTCTGTCTCAAAAAAAAAAAAAAAAAAGAAAAGAAAGATAAAGAAAAAATCCTGAAAAAAGCCATAAGTACAAAACACCTTCACTAAGGTGGATCAAAAATAAGAATTATAGGGCAGCACCTGTGGCTCAGTGGAGGAGGGCACCAGTCCCATATGCCTGAGGTGGCATGTTCAAACCCAGCCCTGGCCAAAAAAAAAAAAAAAAGAATTATATCTTACTTTCTGACCTGTCCACAGAAATCATGCAACCAAGAAGAGAGTAAGTGAAATATTTAAAGCAATGGGAGAAAAAATCAAAAACTCCACCAACCTAGAATTCTGTACCATGCAAAATTGTCCTTCAAAAGTGAAAAAGAAATAAAGACTTTCAAAGACAAACAAAAATTGAGGAAATTTGTTGCAGTAAGCCTGCCTTGTAAAAAATGTTAAAAGAAATTCTTTTTTTTTTTTTTTTCTTTGAGACAGAGTCTCAAGTTGTCACCCTGGGTAGAGTTCCATGGCGTCATAGCTCACAGCAACCTCAAACACCTAGGCTCAAGCAATTCTCTTGCCTACAGGTACCCACCACAATACCTGGCTATTTCTGTTGTTGTTGTTCTTGCAATTGTAATTGTTGTTTTAGCTGGCCTGGGCCAGATTCGAACCTACCAGCCTCTGAGTATATGGCCAGCACCCTACCCACTGAGCTACAGGTGCCGGCCAAAGAAATTCTTTAAAGAGAAAAAAAAAGTGATAAGGATCAGAAACTCTATTTACATAAATAAATGAAGATCATTGGAAAAGGGATAAGTAACAATAAAATAAAAAAATTGTTTCTTGTTCTTAATTATCTTAAAAGATACCAGTTTGTTCAAAATAATAATAGCAACGATATACTAAATTATATATATTTATGTACTTATGTATAAGGAAATGAATTATAGCAAAGATTCTAGGGATGGGAAAGATGAATTAGAATTATTTCATTACTATAAGTTACTTACACTACCAATGAAGTAGCATAGTGCCATTTGAAAGTGGAATTGGATTAGTTAAATGTACATTGCAAAATTAAGGCAACCACAAGAAAGTAATGAAAGAAGTACAAGTGATATGCTAATAAAGGACAGAAATTATAATCACATAAAGTGCTCAATTAAAACTAAATGGCAGGCTCGGCGCCTGTGGCTCAATGGGCTAAGGCGCCAGCCACGTACACCTGAGCTGGCGGGTTCAAATCCAGCCCAGGCCTGCCAAACAACAATGGTGGCTGCAACCAAAAAATAATAGCCAGGCTTTGTGGTAGGCGCCTGTAGTCCCAGCTACTTGGGAGGCAGAGGCAGGAGACTCGCTTGAGCCCAGGAATTGGAGGTTGCTGTGACAGCTTGAGGCTCTGTCTCAAAAAAAAAAAAAAAATAAATAAAAATAAAATAAAACTAAATGGCATAAAAAGAGTAGAAGACAAAATTTGGAACAAAGAATAACAGGAAGAAATAGAAAGTAGTAACAAATGTGGTAGATAATACTCCAACTTACATTAGCAATCATTTTGAACATCGGTGGTTTAAATGCAGAAATTAAAAGAGACTGCCGGAGGAGGGTGGGTGGAGAGAGGGTAAATGGTGGGATCACACTTATGGTGCATCTTAGAAGGGTCAGGTGAAACCTACTAAATGTAGAACACAAATGTTTTCACACAATAAAAGAGAAAATCCCATGAAGGTTATGTCGAACAGTTGGATGAAAATGTTTCATATTGTATCTGAAGCCCGCACACTGTACCCCATGATTGCACTAATGTACACAGCTATGATTTAATAAAAAATAAAAATTAAAAAAGAGAGATTGCCAGAGTGGACTAAGAAACAAGATCCAAGGATATATTGCTTATATATAAAAAAAAAAAAACTCACTTTAAACATGAAGACACATAGATTAAAAGTAAAAAGATGAAGACGGTTCTAATCACAAGAATCCAGGATAGCTACATGTATAATATATTGGTTTTAGACAGAGAAAATTTGAGACCAAGAAAAGATATCAGTGATAAAGAAGGGAATTACACAATGACAATCCAATTTTTCAAGAAGATGTAACAATCCTTCATGTATATAAGGACTGCTGTGCCTAACAGCACAACATCAAAATATGTGAGGCAAAAACTGATAGAACTACAAGGAGAAATAGATGACTCACTATTATAATTGGGAACTTCAAAATCCCTCTATCAGAAATGGACAGATCTAGCAGGCCAAGAAAATAAATTGTAAGAACAGAGTTAAACTCAACACCATCACTCAGCCAGATATAATGAACATCTATAGATTACTTCATTGAACAACAGCAGAATACACATTATTCTCAAGCTCGTGGAACATTCACCATTGATCAACCACATTCTGGGCCACCTAATCAAATTTAAAAGAATAAAAATCATGTAATATCTACTCTCAGACTACAAAGAAATTAAAGTCAATAACAGAAAGATAATTTGGAAATCCCCAAATAGTTGCAGGTTAAACAACACACACTTAAAAGGCATGTAGGGGCGGTACCTGTGACATAGTGAGTAGGGCTAAGGCAGGTTTGAAGCCAGCCTGACCAAACTGCAACAACAACAACAAAATAGCCAGGCGTTGTGGCAGGTGTCTGTAGTCCCAGCTACTTGGGAGGCTGAGGCCAGACAATCACCTAAGCCCATGAGTTGGAGGTTGCTGTGAGTTGTGAGGCCAAGGCACTCTACCAAGGGCGATAAAGGGAGACTCTGCCTCTAACAACAACAACAAAATATATAGGCATGTAGGCTTAAAAAACCTTCAAAATAAATTTAAAAATATGTTGAACTAAAAGAAAATGAAAATTATTAAAACTCATGGGATGCAGTGAAAGCAGTCTTAGAGGAAAACTTATAGCATTGAATAATTATATTAGAAAATAGTAATAATCTAAAACCAATAACCAAACTTTCATCTTAGGGAGCCAGAAAATAGGGCTCAAATACAACTCAGACTTTTCCTAACAAACACAAATAATGTAATTGAATGTACCCTTGTATTAATCTGAAATAAAAAAAGAAGAGCAAATTAAATCCAAAGTAAACAGAAGAACAGAAATAAAAATCAGGACAGACATCAATCAAATTGGAAGCCGAAAATCAATAAAGGAAATAAATAAAACCCAAACTTGATTTTTTGAAAAGATTAATAAAATTGATAAGCCTCTAACCATGAGAAAAAGGGAAGAGGCTCAACGCCAGTAGTGCAGTGGTTATGGAGCCAGCCACATACCCCAAGGGTGGCAGGCTCAAACCTGACCCAGGCCAGCTAAACACCTGCAACAAAAAAGTAACCGGGCATCATGTCCAGTGCCTGTAGTCCCAGCTATTTGAGAGGCCGGAACAGGAGAATTGCTTAAGCCCAAGAGTTTGAGGTTGCTATGAGCTGTGACTCCCTGACACTCTACTGAGGGTGACGTAGTGAGACTCTGTATCAAAAAAAAAAAAAAAAAAAGAGTGAGTGAGAAAGAAGAAAGGGGCAGAGAATGCAAATTACCAACATCAGAAATGAAAAAGGGCCATAGCTACTGATCTTATGTACATTTAAAAAAGACTAATAAAGTTGGACGGCGCCTGTGGCTCAAGGAGTAGGGAGCCGGCCCCATACACCGTAGCATGTTCAAGCCCGGCCCCGGCCAAAACTGCAAAAAAAAAAAAAAAAAAGATAAAAGACTAATAAAGAAATATTATAAACAACTCTATGCTCACAAATTTTGATAACTTATAGGAACTGGACTCCTATCTTGAAATGCAATTTGTCACACAAGAAGAATAGGCCCTCGTGGGCTCCAGGCTTGGCGCGACTGTGGCAGCCCTACCCTCTCGCGGGGGCCATGTGCAGCCTTGGTACATGGAGGAGACCCCCGACAACCCCAGGCGGCCCCAGCCTCCCGAGCCTGGCCACCTGGTGGGCTTGGAGCAGCTGTGCTAGTTCCGAGTGCTCTTCTGGAGGCTGGATGCTGACAAGTATGAGAATGATCCAGAGTTAGAAAATATTGGAAGAGAGAGAAACTACTCCTAGATGGACATAATAACCATAACCAAAGATAAACTGCCAAACTATGAAGAAAAGATTAAGATGTTTTACGAGGAGTCCTTACACTCGGATGATGAGAGCGAGCCAATGGCAGCAGGTACTTTGATGTAGGAGACGCAGAGGACAAATGGAGCCAGATTCACATGGAGAAAGGGGACATCATACTGCTCCCCGGGGGAATCTATCACCGCTTCACCGTGGATGAGAACTAAGTGAAGGCCATGCGTCTGTTTGTGGGAGACCCGATGTACACCGATGTACACCGCGTACAACCGGCAGGCTGACCATTTCGACGCCAGCGAACAGGACGTGAAATTTCTGACACCGACAGCCTATCTGTGCTCGCTGGGAACTGACGCGTGCCTTGGGAAGGTCCCCAACACGATAACTGACTGGAAAATAAATCATTTTCTCTTAACTTTTGTATGGTAGACTTGAAGCTAAGTTATCTTTCCTATGCAAGATTATTTGATCCGAATATTTTAATGAAAAGGAGCTAAAACTGATTTTTACATGGGAGGAACATGGAAATGTGAACAAGTCCCCTGTAATTTTTCTTATTTGATCAAGGCTAGCAGTCCAATAGCCCCGCATTGTGTCAGTAAATCTTTCATCTCAAACCCACGTGAACGTTTCCTCTCCTGACACACAGTTCCTCAGATTCCGGTTCTGGATCTGATGCCACCACGCTTGCTTTGTATGAAGGTGTCCTAGTAGATGACACAGCTAACCAGACAGGACACTTTCTCCTCCCAAAATTACACCTTGTGGTGGAGAAAGGTGTGAGGGGATACCTCACATGAGGGGCACACTCTGGAGTTGCTAACACCACTTCCTTGTTCAGAATACAGGAACCACCTTGATTTTTTTGGCGGGGAGGGGAATTCATTGAGGGTAAAAAGAACCCAGGTTACACTGATTGCATTTGTTCAATAAAGTCCCCCTTATAATTGTGTCCAATCCCCAAGCGGTGTACCACACCCGGTGACCCCCACCCTCTTCCCTCCTTCCCTCTTGCTGCACCCCCTTCCTCCACCCCCACTGTGTACTCATATCAGAATTGAGTACATAATATTCTTGCCTCTCCATTCTTCTGATACTTTCCTGAGAATAATGTGTTCCACTTCCGTTCAGTTTAATACAAAAGATGTGAAGTCCCCATCTTTTTAAATGGCTGAATAGTATTCCATGGTATACATATGCCACAGCTTGTTAATCCATGGGCTTGTGCCTTATATTCAGATGTATGTGGCATTTTTCCTGGTCCAAACCACCCCTTTTAGAGTCTCTGTATGATTGTATATGTTCATAATTTACATATTAATCTGAGTTAGTATTGTTTCTGTGTGAGATGTCTAGGTTATTTTGAAATCTAGCTTTTGAGTTTTAATGACATTGGTACATTATTTTTCTCCTTAACAATTCTGAGATACGGCTCGGCGCTTGTGGCTCAACAGGCTAAGGCGCCAGCCCACGTACACCTGAGCTCGCGGGTTTGAATCTAGCCTGGACCTGCCAAATAACAATGGTGGCTGCAACCAAAAAATGACCGGGCGTTGTGGCGGGCGCCTAGAGTCCCAGCTACTTGGGAGGCAGAGGCAGAAGACTCGCTTGAGCCCAGGAATTGGAGGTTGCTGTGAGCTGTGTTGCCACAGCACTCTACCCAGGGTGACAGCTTGAGGCTCTGCCTAAAAAAAAAAAATCAAAAAAAAAAAAAAACAATTCTGAGATACAGGGTGGCTCAGCGAGTAGGGCGCCGGCCCCATATAACGAAAGAGGCGGGTTCAAACCCGGCCTCGGCGGAACTGCAAAACAGAAAAATAGCCAGGCGTTTTGACGGGTGCCTGTAGTCCCAGATACTCGGGAAGCTGAGGCAAGAGAACCGCCTAAGCCCAGGAGTTGGAGGTTTCTATGAGCTGTGTAAGCCACAGCACTCTACCAAGGGTGACATTCAGTGAGACTCTGTCTCAAAAAAAAAAAAAAGTACTGCTCCAGGTGAGACTCAAACTCACTCAGTATCACTGTGCAGTAGGACATAGTTACCATGCGCTAATCGAGTACGCCACTGGAGAATTGGCTCTGTCCTTCCTCAGAAGACTCTTTCAGTTGGTCATAGCCACATGACGTCACTGGACAGTTCCGCGCAATGTTGCATATGCAAATTAAAAAAAAACTAGGGTGGTGCCTATGGCTCAAAGGATTAGAGCGCCGACCCCATATGCCGGAGGTGGCAGGTTCAAACCCAGCCCTGGCCAAAAAAACCGCAAAAATAAATAAATAAATAAAATAAAATAAAATAAAAAACTAGCCTAGTGTTGTGGCGGGCGCCTGTAGTCCCAGCTACTCGGGAGGCTGAGGCAAGAGAATCGCTTAAGCCCAGGAGCTGGAGGCTGCTGTGAGCTGTGACTCTACAGCACTCTACCGAGGAAGATAGAGTGAGACTCTGTCTCCACATAAAAGAAAAGAAAAGAAAAGAAAACTACAGACCAATATCTTTCATGAATGCAGATGAAAAATTTCTCAATAAAATATTAGCGAATCAGGGCGGTGCCTGTGGCTCAGCGAGTAGGGCGCCGGCCCCATATACCAAAGGTGGCGGGTTCAAACCCAGCCTTGGCCGAACTGCAAAACAAACGAAAAAATAGCCGGGCGTTGTGGGGGGCTCCTGTAGTCCCAGCTACTCAGAGGCTGAGGCAAGAGAATCGCCTAAACCCAGGAGTTGGAGTTTGCTGTGAGCTGTGTGACGCCACTGCACTCTACTGAGGGTGATAAAGTGAGACTCTGTCTCTACACACACACACACACACACACACACACACAAAATTAGCAAATCAAACCCAAATATGTATAAAAAGAATTATACATCATGGACAAGTGGAATTTGTACCATGTATGCTATTTCATTCAAGGCTATTTCAACATTCAAAAATCATCAATAAACTAAAGAAGAAAAATCACAGTCCTATTAATAGATGCAGAAAAAGCATTTTACAAAATCGACACTGATTTATGATAAAAACTCACAGTAAATTATTTAGATATAGAGGGAAACTGCCTCAAGTTAATGAAGAATATCTACAAAAAAAACCTACCGCTAATATCATACTTACTAATGAGAAGCACAAAGCTTTCCTACTAAAATTAAGAAGAAGGCAAGGTTATCCCCTCTCACTGCTGCTTTTCATATCATCCTGTAAGTCCTAGATAACACAATAAGAGTAGAAAAGGAAGAATAGGTATATAGCTTGAGAAAGAAGAAATACAGCTGTCTTTGCTCAATGATGGCATGATTGTCTATGTAAAAAAACCTGAAAAATACAATCTACAAAATAAGTCTCCGGAAACTAATAAGCAATTATAGCAAGGTTCTGGAAGACAAGGTTGATGTACAAAAATCAACCTCTTTTCTACATACTAGCAATGAATAAGTGCAGGAGTAGGGCGCTGGCCCCATATGCTGGAGGTGGTGGGTTCAAACCCAGCACCAGCCAAAACTGCCAAAAATAAAATAAAATAAAATACTAAGATAGAAATATAACAAAACATGTATAAAATCTATGTGAGGAAAACTATAAAATGAATGAAAAATATTAAAGAAGAACTTAAATAAATGGAGAGAGATTCTCTGCTCCTGACATGTCAGTTATATCTAACTTGATCTACACATATAGATTCAATGCAACCCAATAAAAATTCTAGCAAGTTATTTTGTGAATATTGACAAACTCATTCTGAAGCTTATGTGGAGAGGTGAAAGATTCACAGTAGATAAAACAATTTTGAAGAAGAACAAATGTGGAGAACTGATTCTACCTTACTTCAAGGCTTATTATAAAGCTGTAATAATCAAGGCAGAGTGGTATTGGTAAAAGAATAGACAAATAGGTCACTAGACCAGAATTAGACCCACATTGTCAGTTGAATGTTGACAAAGAAGAAAAGGCAATAAAAAGAGAAGGCAATAAAAAAGAGAAATGATATTTTGTTCAAGAAATGATGATAGAACTGAACATCCACATGCAAATAAATGAGTATAGACACAAACCTTACATTCCTCATAAAAATTAACTCAAAATGGTTCACAGAGCTAAATGTAAAATGAAAGGCTATAAAATTTCTAGAAGGTAACATAGGAAAAAACCTACATGACTATGGGTATTATGATTTTTTTTTTTTTTGTAAAACATGAACAACATGATTCACTAAGGAAACAACTGACAAGCTGAACTTCACTACAATTAAAAACTTCTGCCCCATGAAAGACAATGTCAAGAGAATGAGAAGACAAACCAACAAGTGGAAGAAAATTTCTGCAAAAGACACATACAATAAAGGCCTGTTTCCAAAAATATACAAAGAACTCTTAAAACTCAACAATAAGAAATTTCCATACTGTTTTCTATAGGGGTTCTACTAATTTGCAGTCCCACCAACTGTATGTAAGTGTTCCTTTCTCTCTACATCCATGCCAGCATCTATTGTATTTGGACTTTTTAATTAAAGTCATTCTAACACAATAAGAAATAAGGACCCCAATTGAAAAATGGAGCAAAAAACCTTAAGAGACGACTCACCAAAGAAGACAGACAGATGGTAAATAAGCACATCACATAACATCACGGAGATGCAAATTAAAGCAACAAGATACAGCTACAAGCTGATTAGAACGGCCAAAATCCATAACACTAAGAACATCAAATGTTGGTGTAGATGTAGAATAACAGGAATTCTCATTTATTGCTGATGGGAATGCAAAATGGTATGGCCACTTTGGAAGATAGTTCAGCAGTTTCTTACAAAACTAGACATCCTCTTACTACACAATCCAGTGATTATGATCCTGAGTAGTTACTCAAAGGAGTTGAAAATTCATCTCCACACAAAATGCTGCACACATATATCCATAATTGCTTTATTCATAATGGCCAAACCTAGAAGCAACCCAGAATTTCTTCAGTAGCTGAATGAACAAAGAAACTAGCACATCCAGGCAATCGAAGATTATTCAGCACTAAAAAGAAATAAGCTATAAAACCATGAGAAGACATGGAGAAAACTTAAATAATTATTACTCAGTAAAAGAAGACAATCTGAAAAGGCTACATACTTATGACTCCAACTATGTGATATTCTGAGAAAGGCAAAACTACAAAGACAGTAAAAAGATCCCCTGTTCTTAGAGGTTAGGGGAGTGAGTGAGTAATGGTGAATAAACATTACTATACATGGAATGTGTAACTTGAAGAATCAATCCTAATGTAAACTATGGACTTTTGCTGATAATGATGTGTCAAATGCAGGTTCATCAGTTATAACCAATGTACCACTATGGTGGAAGATATTGATAATGGGGAATGCTATGAATAAATGGGGGCAAGAGGTGGAATGAAAATTTTTATCCACTGCTCAGTTTGCTGATTCCCTCTCTTCCCACCAAATGGGGAAGGAATATGACTTAGGTTCAATAAAACAGAAGTTCTCTTTTAAGACTTCGATCCATGAGTAAGGAGCAAAAATCTCTGCTATTGTACTATCACGAAGCTTCCATTTTTTGACTTGGCCTTGGTTACTCCTTTGATCTGGGAAATTTTCCAAGCCCGATCCTCTGGGTAGCTATTGATTCTCTGAGCCCCTGGTAGTCTTTCAATAAATTCTCTTTTGTTTAAGATTATCACAGCCAGCTTATTTTTCTGGAAATCAAGAACCTTGACTGACATATCTTTTCTTTTTTCTTTTGATACAGAGTCTCACTGTGTTGCCCTCGGTAGAGTGCCATGGCATCACAGCTCACAGCAACCTCAAACTCTTGGGCTTAAGCCTCAAGAGTTCTCTTTCCTCAACCTCCCAAGTACCTGGGACTATAGGAACCTGCCACAGTGCCCGGCTACTTTGTTGTTGTTGTTGTTGTCATTGTTTAGTAGGTCGTGGCTGGGTTTGAACCCTCTAGCCCTGGTGTAGGTGGCTCGCACCCTAACCATTGAGCTACGGGCACTGAGCCTTAACTGACATATCTTTCTTTTTCTTTTCTCTTCTTCTTCTTATTCTTTTTTTTCTTTTTTTTGTTTGCAGTTTTTAGCCGGGGCTGGTTTTGAACCTGCCACCTCCAGCATATGGGGCCAGTGCCCTACTCCTTTGAGCAACAGGCACCACCCTGACGTATCTTTCTTGGATGATCACATTAACCCTCCTTATTTTCTTTACCCCAGAGCTTCATCCTCATGAAGATAGTAGCAAATAATTCACATACATGTATTGGTCATTGCTATTATATGACCAAAATGGTTGAATAGATTTTTATATCTAGAAAATATCATACCTATTACTTTGTTTGGTCCTCTTATTTCAAAACAAAAGGAAGCTGAAACCTAAAGAGATGTTGAAACCACTATCCAGGTCTCTCAAACCCTGGTTTCTTAATTTTCAGTCTTTTTTTTTTTTTTTTTGAGACAGAGCCTCAAGCTGTCACCCTGGATAGAGTGCTGTTGTATCACAGCTCACAGCAACCTCCAATTCCTGGGCTCAAGCGAGTCTCTTGCCTCTGCCTCCCAAGTAGCTGGGACTACAGGTGCCCGCCATAATGCCTGGCCATTTTTTTGGTTGCAGCCATCATTGTTGTTTGGTGGGCCCAGGCTGGATTCGAACCCGCCAGCTCAGGTGTACGTGGCTGGTGCCTTAGCCCGTTGAGCCACAGGTGCCAAGCCTTAATTTTCATTCTTGACTACCAAGTACCAACTCTGTATAGACCCATTGAAGAAGTCCTAATTAAATAGCTCTAAAATGTCCTCATGGTGTAAGAGTAAGATTAATTTACTTACTTTTCATTTTGTCTTGGGAGGTAAGGGAAAATGAATTTTCTTTTAATTTTTCAACGGACTTTGATCACTTGAAAAAATTTTAAACACAAAGTAATACATAAAAATGAGCAAACAGTGAAATTCCCACAACTCAGAGTTAACAATTATTATTCTTTTATACAATTGAACTATGTATTTTTTTCTTTTCAATATATGAAAATACATGCCCAGCACAGTGGCTCATGCCTGTAATCCTAGCATTCTGGGAAGCTGAGGTGGGAAGATCCCTTGAGCTCAGGAATTTGAGACCAGCCTGAGCAAGAGTGAGACCCCCCTCTATTATAAATAGAAAAACTAGCTGGGCATCATGGCAGGTGCCTGTAGTCCCAGCTACTCAGAAGGCTGAGGCAGGAATATCACTTGAGCCCAGGAGTTTGAGGTTACTGTGAGCTAGGCTCCTGCCATGGCACTCTAGCCAGAGAGTGAGATTCTCTCTCAAAAAACAATAAATACAAAAAAAAAACATAAAAATTAAAACCTCCTTTAAAGACCGTCCCCATCCCTATTACACTTCCCCTGCCGATGGAAAGCCGCTATTAGAATTTGATATTATGGACCAGGCATGAAGGATCACACCTGTAATCTTAGCACCCTGGGAGTCGAAGGCAGATGGATTGCTTGAGCTCAGGAATTTCAGACCAGTCTGAGAAAGAGCAAGATCCTATCTCTACTAAAAATAGAAAAAGTAGCCAGGCATTTGTAGTCCCAGCTATTTGGGAGGCTGAGGCAAGAGTATCACCTGATCCTAGGAGTTTGAGGTTGCAGTGAGCTGTGAGGCCACAGCACTCAGCCTGGGGCAATAAAGAGAGACACTCTGTCTCAAAAAAAAAAAAAAAGAGGATTTGGTATTATGATGCATATATCTTTCTTGTTCATTTTCTATACAAACACATTATATCTATCGCAAGTATACAATATTATGTGTTATTACATGTTTTGAAATATATATAAATGATATGAAACATACTGCTTTACATCTCTCTAATTTTATTCATGATTTTGTATTTGACATCCACCTGTATTAATATAGCCCTAGTGCCTTCTCTTTGGTTTCTAAATTCTGTCATACCCTGGAAATAAGAACCTAAGACTTTAATTGGGAAGTGAAGTCCTAAGGCAGTGAGAGCAAGAAAAAGGAAGTAAAAAAAGAGAAGAGGAAAGGAGACAAGTATAGTATTTATTTCCTGGCTGTTTTCCACATCTCATCTTTCAATGGTCTATGTTTATGATTGGCTCCCTATACATTTCCTATACATTTGCCATCTGTACTATCCAGCAGGCATGCCAGGTCATATCCATTGTACTAAAATTCATTTGAATTTGAAAGTGATGGCAGAGGCCAGAGCCTTCATGGATACAGTTGGATGAGGCCTTGGCAGTGAAATCACTGCATTCCTGCCTCAGCAAGTGCAATGGAAGTCATGATGTCACTCAGACAGGTTCTCCATTGACAGAATGCTTGAATATCAAGGAGGCAGGTGAAACTAAAGTGCATTTAGTGAAATGTATAAATTGAGCCCTATAAATATTTTATCATATAACTAAATTACATTCATCCATACTTCCTGCTTTTGGTGGACATTTAGGCTATTTTAAATTGTTCACCATTGGAGAACATGCTAAAAAAAACCCTCATAACTTGTAGATGTCTTCTTATGAATGTATGCAAGATTATTCTTGGACAGATAAGCTGAAGGGACATTTGGGGGTCATGGAATAGTTAATTTTAAATTTTACCAGATATTACCAACTTGCTTTCTAAAATGGCTATATTGATTTAAGGTACCACCAAGAGAGTATGAAAATAACACTTGCCCTATATCTTCAGCAATTCTTGATATTAATGAGTGTTTTGTTCATTTTTGGTTTTTTGTTTTAGTCAATCTGGTAGATCAAAAATGATCTCTTACCCACTCCTAAACATATATCTAAGGGAATGTGTCCACACAAAATTTGTACACAAATCTTTATAACAGCATTTTCATTATAACCAAATAGTAGAAATATTAAATGATAAATGGATAAATGAAAATGGATAATATTAAATGATAAATGGATAAATAAGTTCATTAAATGATAAATGGATAAATAAAATGTGATATCTCCATACAATGGAATCTTATTTGACAATAAAAAGAAATGAAGTATTGGCTCAACTCCCGCAGCTCAGTGAGTAGGGTGCTGGCCACATACACCGAGGCTGGCAGGTTTGAACCTGGCCCAGGCCTGCTAAACAACAATGTCAACTGCAACCAAAAAAAAAATATAGCTGGGTGTTGTGGTGGGAGCCTGTAGTCCCAACTACTTGGGAGGTTGAGGTAAGAGAACCACTTGAGCTGAAGAGATTGAGGTTGCTGTGAGCTCTTACACCACGGCACTCTACCAAGGGTGACATAGTGAGGCTCTGTCTCCAAAAAAGAAAAACAAAGAAATGAAGTATTCATACATGGTATGACAAAGGTGAACCATAAAAGCATTGTGTTAAGTGAAAGAAGCCAGTCATATAGGACCACATATTGAATGATTTCATTTATGTAAATATTCGGAGCAAGCAAATCTACAGACACAGAAAGTGAATTAATGTTTGTCTACAGCGAGGGGTGCAGTGGGGAATTGGGAATCATAAGGCTTATGATGTAGAAAGGTTTCTTTGTTTCTCTGCGAGGTTTCTTACAGAGGTTATAAAACTTGTACACTTATCTCATACCATATGAAAATTAGCTCAGAATATAGATCTAAATATAAGAAAAAAAGTATATAACTCTTAGGATTAAAGATAGGGGTAAATATTCACATTCTTGGCAAATGTGTTTTAGATATGACATAAAAAATGAATGCAACATAAAAAATAGATTAACTGGGCTTCGTGCATGTGGCTCAATGGGATAAGGCTCCAGCCACGTACACCTGAGTTGGCAGGTTCGAATCCAGCCCAGGCCCACCAAACAACAATGACGGTTGCAACCAAAAAATGGTCGGGCCTTTTGGTGAGCACCTGTAGTCCCACCTACTTGGGAGGCAGAGGCAGGAGACTCGCTTGAGCCTAGGAATTGGAGGTTGCTGTGAGCTGTGATGCCATAGCACTCTATCGAAGAAGACAGCTTGAGGCTCTGTCTCAAAAAAAAAAAATAATTGGACTTTGTTAAAATGAAAAGTGTTTGTAAATCAAAGACACGATTAGCAAAGGGAAAACAACATGCAAAATGATATAAAATTGTGTAAATCATGTATCTAGCAAGGGTGTAATATTCATAATATATAAAGAACTCTGATAAATCAATGACAAAAAAAGAAAAGAAACACAACTAAAAAATAGGCAAAATACTTGAAAAGACATTTCTTCAAATGGTCAACAAGTACATAAAAAGATGCTCAACATCATTAGTCTTTAGGAAAACATAAACCAAATCACAATGAGATATCACTTCAACTCCACTAGGATACAATAAGAATAACAAAAAATAACAAGTACTGACAAGGATGTAGAGAAATTGGAACCCTCATACATTGCTGGTGAAAATGCAAAATGGTGTAGCTCTTATGCAGCATTTGATGATTCCTCAAGGGTAAGCATAAGATTATGATATAACCCCACCATTCCATTCCTTTGTATAAACCCAAAGGAGTTAAAAATAGATGTTCAAACAAAACCTATATACAAATTATCATAACAGCATTATTAAGAGAGGGTGGAGCAAGATAGCAAAATAAATTTTCCAAAAATCATCTCACCACACAAAATGTAAATTTGAACCATTATTCATGCACAAAATACCTTCTCACATGCTAAGGAAACTGGATGAGAGATCACAACACCTGAGTGTAGCACAGATGTAAGAAAAGATTCATTGAAGAGAGTAGGAAGAATAGTTTTACATTACTTGCATCACCCCTCCTCCAACCCAGGCAGCACAGTATAAAGAGGAACATTATCTGCTTAGGAAAAAGAAAAAGAAGAAAGCATAGGACTTTGTTGTAGACTCTAATATCTGTCACAGTATCACCCAGCACTGGGTAGGCTTCCATCGCCCCAAACTCCATGGTAGTATCTCTAGATTCAGCCACCAGACCTTCTCCGATGAAGGGTAGGACCTCACAGCCCCAGCCTTCAGACTTGAATGACAAAACTTGATCTCTTGTTTACAACTGTGCCAAGTTGACTTCAGGTTCTCTGAGCTCCAGACAGCCCTCAGCAACACATTAAGTCCAAGTGGCCAGCACCATGCTGGTCCCAACAGCAGTAGGTTTCAGATTTGTCCCAGTGTCTCACCAGTCCTACCAATCCTTGGTGCAGGATCTCTTCCAAGTACCATGCGAGACCCAGGAGAAACAGCCCCCAGGCCATCCTAGAAGACCCAATCAAAAGGTTCACCCAAGTGGATTTAGGATACAGGCCCACCACTTGCTGATCCAAGTACCAGGCCAAGGATTTCAGCAGCAAGACTCCCCCAAATATCTAGATAGTCTGTTGCAGAGCATTCCTAAAAAAAGCCAGTCTGCAAAGACTGCAATCAGTACCCACTTCTACAAATTCATAAACACCAATGCTGGACCACGAGGGAAATACATCATCAAAAGGACAAATAGGCTCGGTGCCTGTGGCTCAACGGGCTAAGGCGCCAGCCACATACACCTGAGCTGGCGGGTTCAAATTCAACCCGGGCCGCCAAATAACAATGACGGCTGCAACCAAAAAATGGCCGGGCGCTGTGGTGGGCGTCTGTAGTCCAGCTACTTGAGAGGCGGAGGCAAGGAATCGCTTGAGCCCAGGAATTGGAGGTTGCTGTGAGCTGTGATGCTACAGCACTCTACCCAGGGTGACAGCTTGAGGCTCTGTCTCAAAAAAAAGGACAAATAAAAGCACGAATGACCAACCTTAAATAAATACAGACATTTAAACTCCTGACAAATATTTCAAAATAATTGTTATGAGGAAGCTCAATAAATATCACAAAGTACAGAGAAAAACATACAAAGAAATGAGGAAGATAGCACATTACCAGAATGAGAAATTTAACAGAGAGATTAAAATAATGAAAAAAGTCAAACAGATATTCTCAAACTTAAAGTACAATGAATGAAGTGAAAAATGCAATAGACAGCATCAATAGCAGAATTGATAAGCAGAAGAAATAATCTGTAAACTCAAAGTCAGGAGATTTGAAAATACACATTAAGGGAAGAGAAAAGAATGAAAAAGAATGATGAGGCTCGGCATCTGTAGCTCAGCAGCTAGGGTGCCAGACACATATACTGGAGCTGGCAAGTTCGAGTCCAGCCCGGGGCCTACCAAAAAACAATGACAGCTACAACCAAAAACTAGCCAGGTATTGTGGTGGGCACCTGTAGTCCCAGTTACTTGGGAAGCTGACGCAAGAGACTTGTTAGAGCCCAAGCGTTTGAGGTTGCTATGAGCAACGACACCACAGCACTCTACCCAGGGTGACATAATGAGACTGTCTCCAAAAAAAAAAAAAAGGGCTCCAGGTGAGGCTTGAACTCACAACCTCGGTATCACTCCACTCTCACTGTCATATTAGTACCACGTGCTAACTGATTGCACCACTGGAGCTCTCGGTACCCCACTGCTCAGCAGAGTACTTCAGTTGTTCATAGACACGTGACTTCACTGGACAGCTCCACCTTGTGTTACATATGCAAATAAAAATTTAAAAAAATAGCCAAGCACTGTGGTGGGTGCCTAGAGTTTCAGCTACTTGGGAGGTTGAGGCAAGAGAATTGCTTAAGCCCAAAAGTCTGAGGTTGCTGTGAGCTGTGATGCCACAGCACTCTATCAAGTGTGACAACTTGAGACTCTGTCTCAAAAAAAGAAAAGAAAAGAAAAAGAATGATGAATGTGTACAAGATTTACAGCACTGCATCAAAAGACCAAAATGTTTGAGTTATAAGAGTCTAAGAATTAAAAGAGAAGAATAAAGGAGTAGAAAGCTTATTTAAAGAAATAATAGTAGAAAACATTAAAACCTGGAAAAAGATATGAATAGATGATAAGAGAGAGTGAAAAGTCTCCAATTAGTCCATCTAAACAAGACTACTCAAAGACATATTGTAATGAAGCTCTAAAAATCAAAAATGAAGAGAGTATCCTGAAGGCATCAAGAGAGAAAAAGTATTTCATATATAAGAGAGTTCCAACAAGCTAACAGTAGTCTTCTCAACAAAAACTTTATTATAGTCCAGGAGAGAGTAGGATGATATATTCCAAGTGTTGAAGGGAAAAAAAAAAAACCAAAACGCTGTGAAACAAGAATAGCTTAGTTCATATCACTGCCCTTTAGAAATGAATGGGAGATAAAGAAAAAAACCTAAAAGAGTTTGCCATCATTAGACCCATCTTACAGGAAATACTAAAGGGAATTCTCCAAGATGAAAGAGAAAAAAAACACTGATGACTACTATGAAAACATCTGAAAGTATAAACCTGATAAAAGTAAGTACACAGTCAAATTCGGAATACTGTACTACCATAACAGTGATGCATAAATCAACTATATATTTAGGACGTAGGTTAAAAGATAAATTTATTACAAATGATAATAAGTGGGTGGCATCTGTGGCTCATCAAGTAGGGTGCTGGCCCCATATACTGAAGGTGGCAGTTTCAAACCCGACCTCAGTTGAACTGCAAAAACAGAAAACTAGGTGGGCGTTGTGGTGGGCGCCTGTAGTCCCAGCTACTCGGGAGGCTGAGGCAAGAGAATCGCCTAAGCCCAGGAGTTGGAGGTTGCTGTGAGCTGTGTGATGCCACAGCATTCTGTGATAAAGTGAGAGTCTGTCTCTACAAAAAAAAAAAAAAAAAAAAGATAATAACTGCAATAATGTATTAAGGCATATGTGACATAAAAAGATACAAATTTTACATCAAAAATGTATGTTGGAGGCTCAGCGCCTGTGGCTCAACAGGCTAAGGCACCAGCCACGTACACCTGAGCTGGCCGGTTCTATCCAGCCCGGGCCCACCAAACAACAATGATGGCTGCAACCAAAAAATGGCTGGGCATTGTGGTGGGTGCCTGTAGTCCCAGCTACATGAGAGGCGTAGGCAACAGACTCGCTTGAGCCCAGGAATTGGAGGTTGCTGTGAGCTGTGATGCCACAGCACTCTATCCAGGGTGACAGCTTGAGGCTCTGCCTCAAAAAAAAAAAATGTATGTTAGGGTATAGTAAAGTGGAAAGGCATTTTCTTTTGCTATAATGTTATTATCAGCTTAACATTATCTATAATAACTATAAGATGTTTTTATAAACCTCATGGTAACAACAAAGCAAAATCTCATAGTACATAAACAAAGAATAAAAAATAAGGATTAAAGTATACCACTGGAAAAAATGACTTAACCACAAAGGAAGATAGCAATTGAAAAATAAAGGAATAAAGAATCTATAAAACAACCAAAAAAATTAACAAAATGGCAGAAATAAGTTCTTACTTATAAATAATTACCTTGAATGTAAATGGATTAAACTCTCCAATCAAAACACAGAGTGGCTGGATGAATAAGTAATAGCCAACTGTATGCTTCCTACAAGATACTCAATTCACCTTTAAGGACATACTGAAAATGAAGTGATGGGAAAAGATATTCTGTACAATTGGAAACCAAAAGAGAGAAGAAATAGCTATACTTATAAAATATAAAATAGACTTCAAGTCCAAATTATAATTAGATAAAAAAAAAAGTCATTGTGGAATGATCATTGGGTCCATTCAGAACAGCAAATATATATGCACTCAACTTCAAAGGATCTAAATATATGTAGCAAATATTAATATATCTAAAGGAGAGATAAACTGAAATACAACAATAGTATGGGATTTCACTATCTAACTTTCAGGAATGGACAGACCATCCAGACAGAAAATCAATAAAGAAATATTCAGACGTATACTACAGTGTAAACCACATTAACTTGACAGACATACATGTACAGAACATTCCATCCAATGGCCATGGAAAAACATCTTCTCAAGCTCACACAGAACATTCTCTGAGGTAGGTCATATCTTAGTCCACAAAACATTCGACAAATTTAAAAAGATTGAAATCATATCAAGTATCTATTGTTACCACAATCGTATGAAATCAGAAGTTAATAAAGGGAGAAATTTCAGAAAATACACAAATACATGGAAATTTAACAGCATGCTACTGAATAACCAATGGGTCAAAGAAGTAATTAAAAGGGGAGAAAAAAAATATCTTGACTCAAATGAAAATGGAAAGGCAACACACCAAAACTTGTGGGATATAGCGAAGCAGTCCTGAGAGGGATGTTTATAGCAATAAATGCCTACATGAAAAAATGAAGAAATAGGCTTGGCGCCTGTGGCTCAACGGGCTAAGGCGCCAGCCACGTACACCTGAGCTGGCGGGTTCGAATCCAGCCCGGGGCCGCCAAACAACAATGACGGCTGCAACCAAAAAATGGCTGGGCATTGTACGGGGGGAGGGGGGGCTCCTATAGTCCCAGCTACTTGGGAGGCAGAGGCTAGAGACTTGCTTGAGCCCAGGAATTGGAGGTTGCTGTGAGCTGTGATGCCACAGCACTCTATCCAGGGTGACAGCTTGAGGCTGTCTCAAAAAAAAAAAAAAAATCCCTGATTGCTCTCTTTTGAATATTTGTCAAGATATGATGTAGCAAACATTACATGCAGAGTAAAATGATTGCATTGCTTCCCTGAAAGGGAAGCTTCTAATCATTCTAAGGCACACTTCTAATAATGCAGCTTAAGATTGTCTGAAATTTCGGGCAAGCTTGCACTTGTATTCCACTAAAATCCTTAAGGCTTTTGGCCATGTATTGCTGTTAATCCTGTATCTCCCCTCTTCCATCTGTGCGGCTGAACTTTAAATCAAGGGAAGCATTTTGTTGATCTTGATTCTGCCATGTAGAACAAAGCGTTAGATTCCTTTTTTCTTCTGCCCCAGTAATAAATTTGATAAGCTTGACTTCAAAGGCCTTATCTAAGTCAGTGATAAGAACATGTAACAGGACAAAGCTATAGGCAAAGCCTCAAGTCACAACACTAGAAACTTTTGTTGGTCAAGATAATTTGGAATAAGATGTTCCACTAGGGAAGAATCTAACTATTTTTGGTCAAAAGTGGACAATTGATAAAGGAAGTACTCACATATGTGATCTGGGTAGTGATGACATGGCTGGGATCTTTTATCAAGGTGTGTGCTTTTCTGGTATGTTTGCATGATGTACTTTGATTAAAAGTTAAATACCAGCCTGGGCACAGTGGCTCATGCCTGTAAACACAGAACTTTGGGAACTGAGGCAGGAGGATCACATAAGGCCATGGGTTGAAGGCTGGCCTGGGCAATATAAGGAAACCCCATCTCTACAAAAAAAAAAGAAAAGAAAAGAAAAGAAAAATTAGCTAAGTTTGGTGGCACACACCCCTAGTCCCATCTGCTGGAGAGGCTGAGGTGGGAGGATCATTTGGGCCTAAGAGTTTGAGGTGACAGTGAGAGGTGATCGTGCCACTGCACTCCAGGCTGAGCGACAGAGCAGAAAAACTTAAAAAATAAAACCAAATTCAAACCATGATATTGAGTAATACTAAAAGCCAGCATTTTTTGAGACAGAGCCTCAAGCTGTCACCCTGGATAGAGTGCTATGTTATCACAGCTCACAGCAACCTCCAATTCCTGGGCTCAAGCGAGTCTCCTGCCTCTGCCTCCCAAGTAGCTGGGACTACAGGCGCCCGCCACAATGCCCGGCTATTTTTTGGTTGCAGCTGTCGTTGTTTGGTGGGCCCAGGCTGGATTTGAACCCGCCAGCTCAGGTATATGTGGTTGGCGCCTTAGCCCATTGAGCCTCAGGCGCAGAGCCAGGGTTTTATTTTTTTGAGACAGAGTCTCACTTTTGTCCTTGGTAGAGTGCCATGGCATCATACCTCAATACAACCTCAAACTCTAGGGCTCAAACGATCCTCTTGCCTCAGTCTCCCAAATAGCTGGGATTACATGTGCCCACCATAACTTGCTAATTTTAGAGATAGAATCTTTGCTCTAGCTCAGGTTGGTCTCAAACTCCTGAGCTCAGGCAATCCACCCTCTTCGACCTCCCAGAATGTCAGGGTTATAGGTATAAGCCAACATGCCCAGCCGAAAAGAGGGTTAATCATAGAGTAGTTGAATATTAGAAAAAAAGGATTTAGCTACTTCTCAAAATCAAGTAATTATGCTATCTGCATATACAGTGCAAGACAGCTACATGCAGAGTCCATAAATACCTTCTTAGGCTCTGGCGCTGTCTCTGGTTCTTCTGGTGCTGATGTGGTTGTGGCAGCAGCTATGGCTGCAGAGGTTACGGGAGCTGTAGCAGCTGCAGCCATTGCCTTTTCCTTCTTGTGTTTTTTGTGCTTCTTGTGCTTCTTATCCTTTTTGTGTTTCTTGTCCTTCTTTTTCTTCTTTTTCTTCCCACCTCCTTCTTGATCTGAATTCTGGAAATCCACAAAAACAATAGTAATATATCAATCCAATTAAAAGTTTGTTCAGGGCGGCTCCTGTGGCTCAGCGAGCAGGGCGCCGGCCCCATATACCGAAGGTGGCGGGTTCAAGCCTGGCCTTGGCCGAACTGCAAAACAAAAAAATAGCCAGGCACTGTGGCGGGCGCCTGTAGTCCCAGCTACTCGGGAGGCTGAGGCAAGAGAATCGCTTAAGCCCAAGAGCTGGAGGTTGCTGTGAGCAGTGTGACGCCACGGCA
>CAUYON010181584.1:0-32634 GCA_963573935.1 Arctocebus calabarensis
ATACATTCAGAAATGTTTTGATCGTACTGTTACAGATAGCCTTCATGGCATTTTCTTGATCACTATATAAAGACATTGATACTCTACCTTTAATAAGTTTCCCCAGTTTTGTTTCTCATTTTCTCCCTTGGGTCGCTATTAACATTGCACTTTCCCTTTGTCTTCTTTCCGTAGTTTTGAGTATCCGAGGAGCCCAGGAAGAGGAGCCCACCGACCCCCAGCTGATGCGCCTGGACAACATGCTGTTAGCAGAAGGGGTGGCGGGGCCCGAGAAGGGCGGAGGGTCAGCTGCGGCCGCGGCAGCAGCGGCGGCCTCCGGGGGAGCAGGTTCCGACAACTCAGTGGAGCATTCCGACTACAGAGCCAAACTCTCACAGATCAGACAAATCTACCACACAGAGCTGGAGAAATACGAGCAGGTAGCCACCAACGCCGGGCTCAGCACCCAAGCCCTTTAGGAAAGGGCGGAGGAACCGCACACCTCCCAGGCTGGCAGAGACCAGCAGACTGCACAGCCCCTGGTCAAACTTGTGCCCACAAAGCACTGGTTTCAGCTCTTAAAAACCTGGGCATTATGTGCAGATGACGGCATTCAAAAATGTGGTTGTCAATGAGGATTTTAAAAGATAATATAGTCCATACCCATACAAGGAAGGATTAATGCCTGGAACTTGGGAACATTGGCCCATGATGTGCAGTACCGGGGCTTGTCAGGGTGCTAGAGGTCAAAAGCAAATCACCACCTAAGCTGCAGGCAGGTGGGAGGTGTTTTCCCGTCCTTGTTTGTTCTTTATTTGGGATGATTACTGTTTTCCTGCATGATCATAGAATCCTATGGGAAAGGACAGTAAAACTTGACCTTAAAGTCCTTCAATGTGACTAGACTCCGTTCAGGGAGAATCTCATGGTTTGCAATGAGAGGTGCACCTCTCTCTATAAGAAGTGTAAAAGGTCTTGGGAGAGCCCAGGAACTGGACAGGCTTGGATTCCCATCCGGGCACTGTGCTAACAATCTGTGAGACCCTTGTTCTGCTTACTGTACCCCCAGAGCTGACAGTGTATGGCAAAGAGCAATGGATTTGGAGTCAAAGATATGAAGGACCATTAAAATCATGCAAAGGAAAGGCTAGGAAAAGTATTTAATTACAAAGCAGTACATGAATGTAAGGCGTTCTCACTGTGATAGAGCTTCTATCAGAGAACCCTCTTCCCTCCCACCCTAGCCCACACACATACCCGCATTTATATATCAATACCCTTTCCTCTGGTCAGTCTGAGCAATACTACCTTATTAAGAGTCCTTTGACGTCAGCCATTATTCTCATCATTTAGCTGACAAATGTGTTGTCACCTCTTTGGATGGCATTGTACTCAAGTTTTACGTTAACTTACTGTCATTGAATTACTAGGTTTTCTTTCCCTTTTTTCAAGAACCAAAAAAGAGGGAGAAAAAGCAAAAGGTAGAAGATCCTCTACAGTCCACTTATAGGTAGAAGGCAAATGTAAACTTAATAGAAAATGTAAATTTTAAAATAGAAATAGGCATTTTTAAATTTAAAGGGAAGAAAATTTTATTATTGCAGGCCTATCTACCTTTACAAGGGATTTCTACAAAATCCTCTTTTATGTGGCAAACAAACAAAAATTTTTATGAAGCTTGAAGAGCCAAGCATGGTGAAATTCAACCATCCCACAAGGTGGAGGGAGGGTGAAAATGGAGAAAATAAAAGCAAGTGTGTTATAAACTGGAGTCATTGTCTCCCACCTTCTTGGGAAAGAGCAGATGTTCTTGCCACAGTATCGGCCCTCACAGTGATTTCCCCAGATCAGTGGAGGTCCTGAGCTCAGACAACAGACTGACCCATGACAGTGTCCCATCATGCTAGACTTTGGAGGCTCCCCTAACCTAATGAGATAACTTGGAAGACAGGTGAGGACATTTCCTATAACCACCTCTCTCTGGCCTCTTGGATTCTTCCTACTCAGAGCTCTTCCTACTTCCCCTTCACCGTGTAAGCCTGGCCTCTGCAGAACGGCCTGCCCAGACCTGTCACCCAGGGTGACTTGTGCCAAACACAAAGGCAGCAGAAGAGCCCAGAGTGTGGCTCCCTCCACTAAACCCATAAGTGGGATGGATGTCGCCCAAGTTGCCAGCAACATAGAAGAACTGTTTTCTTGATTTACCCCCCTTGCCCTTCTTCCATCCTCCTCCAAAATGAGTAGAAACTCCAACAGCAACAGTACACTGCAAGAGCATGTAACCGCTTACGAAGCACTTGGACTGACATGATTGCAGTTGTTCCTCAAGGCAGTTTTGTGGCTGGGTACCCAGGACAGGTACTGTCATCATCTCCATTTGGTACAGGTGAGGAAATGGAGATCAAAGAGGCTAAGATGTATCTGAGATCACACATCCGAGGAGGGAGACGCATTACCCCAGAATCTGGATTTTGACTTTTAGCCCAAGGGCTCTGATTGAAACTATGCCTGACCCACTTAATTAGAAGAAGGTGTGGATATCTGTAGATACCGAGGTAACCAGCTTATCCTCTGTTACTTCCCTGCACTAGATTGCTGGCACCTGAAAAAGAGGCTATGATAAAAAATGTTTCAAAAAATTATCATGGGTACCTATCTATTATAAATAATAAATATGTTAAAAATTGGGAACTTCAGGAAAAGCTTTGTCAGTACATAGTAAATTATGTAAATCTAGTAGTTACAGTAGTCATCCATATTTATTATTTTTTAAGAGAACTAAGGAACCATTTTCTTATTTATATGAGCATTTTCTGGTTAAGAAGTGAATACTGCTTAACACACGCTGCATGCTTAATCACATATTAATATTAGTTGTGTTGTTAATTATAGTAAATAGCAGATTGAAGGGAAATTATGCTATTAACCTTCTAGCTAGTGTGTCTGAAAGATATAGCTTCTTCATTTTTTTGTAACAATTCCTCACGGGGGCTTTTTTCAAAAATAGAAAATCCTGGTCAAGCAAAAATGTCACTCTTTATTTTAGTAGTGTCTATATGAAATTACCAAATTGATTAGTTAACAGTTGATCCTGTCGTTTTTGTTTAGTTTTATCTTCGGGTATGGAGGTGGCAGGTACTCACACAATAATTAGCTATCATAGCTCCCTTCACCCCTACCCCTCAAAAAAAAAAAAAAAACTACTCAAATCAACCATTGTTTCACCCTGAGGTTAATAAATAAAGAAGGTTTCTAGAAACTTTCATTAGAAAGAAAAGAAGAAAATTGTTTTTATTCATTCAATGGGGTTGGTAAAACACTTTTTCAGCAGATCATATGGTAGCTAAGATATTTCAGGAGGCATATTCTAATAGATAAAACTGTGATGTTTCAGAAACCCGAATTTTATTCCAGGGTCTACTGAAAAAAAAAAAAAAAGATCCTCTTCTAGCTTTGAGGGATTCTTCCATTTTTGCAAATAATTCTTTTGGGGCATTGATAGGACTAAATCTGTGATTCCTAACTGGACTGGGTTAATTCAAGTTCACAGCTAAGATAGCCCAGTTACCTTTGTTTATGAGCTCAGGCAGCCAAATTCAGTGTCATCCTTGGATTTCAACCCAATCCGTGTTCTTGAAGGAGTCAAGGAGGAAGATGGTTTACATAAAGTATAGGACATAAACCTTATGTGAGATTTTTCAGAGATTTCCCTAGGTCTCTGCTTCCAGAAACACCCCTGTCTTGGAATCTGGGGAGTTTCCTTTTAGAAATCCCTCTGCCTTGAGCTCCATCCAATAAGGGGCTCTCTGTATGTCAGTCCACAGCAGTCTCCCTGTGACAGAAACCTTCATTCTGTGAGAATTTTCTTTCATTAGTGATAATAGTTGCATCACTGTTGTGTTGAGAAGGCCCGGCCTAACGGAGCAGCCCAGCCTCTGCAGGTCCCATGCTGGGAGGAAGTGAGGGTGCGGCGTGGGCAGCTCAGATTCTGGGAGCATCTGAATCAGCCTATTCTAGCTGTCTCACAGACTCGGAACTCTTCTCTGCTCTCTGCTGCGTGTTCCAGAGCAGCTGTGGAGCAGCTGCTTTGCTCCACCTCAGCAGTGGGTGAAAAGACTCCACTGTCTGTTTATTGCAGAGCAGAAAGGGCTCCGGGAAAAAATGCCCTGAATAAACATCAGATACTGTGAGTATTTTTATTCACTGTAATGAAGCACATTATTATGAGCCGAGCACTGTGGCTTCCCAGCTGAGAGCTGGTGTGTTTGACAGTACCTCCTCACAGCCCACCCCTCCTCCCTGTGAGTCCAGAAAGGGTGGGCAAACTGCATCCCTTGGGATGTTGTGTTTCCCTGGAAAGATGACTGGGATGCTTGCTGCATGCCTAACTTTCCACTCTCCCTCCTGTGGCCCCAGAATTTTAGCCAACTCACTGCCAGGTTTTATCTCCCTGTCTTTGTGGTACAATTCCCAGGGCTGGGGTTGAATAGAGAATAAACCTCTAACACAGATTTTGGGATTATATAGCATTCATCTGAGTGGAGGGCAAAGTGCTATATAGACCTGTCTTCTATGGATTTGTCTTCTGCGTATGCCTGCAGAGTAGAGGGAAGTATTTTCACCACCTTTATTTTCACCAAGAGGGAAACCAGAGCCCGGAGAAGTTTACCCGATTGTCCACACAGCCCACTAGGTTGGCTTTCTAAGTTTATGTATGATTTGAAGACATAATCGGGAACCACATTTGTAGAGCCAGACACACACATACAGTAAGTCGTGTAATCCCCACCATATCTTTGAGGTGGGTTTTCCCATCTCTGATTCTCAGATGAGGAAAACAAGGCACAGGTAGGTTAAGTCACTTTCAAGGGTCCCAGAGGCAGGGTCTACAGGGGGTCTGCGCTGTCACTCAGCCTGCTTTGCTGGGTTCATGTGAGCCATTTGCTCTATCCACAGGCCTCAGCAGAAGAGTGTGGGTACCGCTAGCCTTGCTGATGGGTTAGGAATGATTAAATCCATTCTAAGGTGAATAAAATGAGGCAGTGAGTAGTGAGAGGATTTGCCCAAATACATAGGGAGCAGGGCTACATATCTTTGTCCGACCAACCTCAGAGGATTTCTTAGCTAAAGAATCAGTAAATGTGGTTGGTACTGCACATCGAAGGTGCGTGTGAAGGGCTGTATGCCATAGAAACAGCGGCCATGCAATATTACCCATGATGAGTGTGTTTCTGCTGATAAAGTTGGAGCCCTTGGAGGCCTTAGTCCTTCAACTCTCAAAGCATCATCGTGCTTTTGTTTTTTGGTTTTTTTTTGTAGAGGCAGAATCTTATTTTATCGCCCTAGGTAGAGAGTACTGTGGCGTCACACTGCTCACAGCAACCTCCCGCTCCTGGGCTTAGGTGATTCTCTTGCGTCAGCCTCCCAAGTAGCTGGGACTACAGGCACCCGCCACAACGCCCGGCTATTTTTTCTGTTTTGCAGTTCTGCTGAGGCTGGGTTTGAACCCGCCACCTTTGGTATATGGGGCCGGCGCCCTACTCGATGAGCCACAGGTGCCGCCCTCATCGTGCTTTTTTTATCACAAGTCTGATGCAGTTTTACAGCATCAGTGTGAGCTGATTTGTGGATAGATGTTTTGTTGAATGCCCAGCTAAGGAAACCAGCCTACAAATGCTTAGTGACTAAACAGAAGGCAGGAGTGTTTAGAGGACCAAGTTTAGGCTCTAGGAAAGGATGTGAGGTCCTGGCCTGGAATGGAAAGGGTTTAGCCCTTGCCTCTGCCTCTTCTTGTTTGCTCTGGGCCACAGTCGTCCTAACTATAAAATAAGGAGGAGAGGAAATGTGATCCTCAACTTTGCTTCCAGAGCTGGGGGTTTCCTTCCCTGCAGGACTCGTCTACATCATGTTTTGAAGGTGTTTGTCGAAGGCGCTTGGAGACAGATTGTCTTGGTGTTATGGACATAGCGGCTCTTCAGAAGGCCAGCACAGGAGTGGCTCTTAGAATAAAAGAAATAGGTTGATGAGAAATCTCCCACAAGAGTCATCAAGGCTTTAAATTCCATGATCCCACTTGCATTCTCTTGGCTCCTTCTGAATCCCAAAATGGAAGATTTGGGAGCTCTCTTATGCCAGAGGTAGTGAGAGTGAGATGAGCGAGGCAGAAATTTCCGGGTGTATTTGATCCCAAACTGTCTTTGGCTGTTAGTTTGGGGGCAAAGGGAGGTGAAGTATGTTTAATACTAGGAGACATGTTCTTACCTTTCACTATAGTAAAATCATGAAAAAAGCAATGTAAGAAAATGATAAAGATTTGTTTTTTCTCTTAAAGCGATCAGTGTTACAGCCAAAACGTAGAGCCACCAAGGTTGATGGGAATTTGCAGGCTGTCATTCATTCCATCCCTCTTATATGAAAAAAAAAACCACAAACTCTCCTAGATTTATTTGCCCAAGTCTCTAGAAAAGCCCTCCAAGCCTCATGCCACAGGCTCGATGCATGCCGAGCCTGGGCCCCCAGCCACCCTGTGTGTGTTGTCCTGCTGTTCCAGGCATGCAACGAGTTCACCACTCACGTGATGAATCTGCTGCGGGAACAGAGCCGGACCCGGCCCATCTCCCCGAAGGAGATCGAGCGGATGGTGAGCATCATCCACCGCAAGTTCAGCTCCATCCAGATGCAGCTCAAGCAGAGCACGTGCGAGGCCGTCATGATCCTGCGTTCCCGGTTTCTGGACGCACGGTGAGTCACCTGCAGGATGAGGGGTGACTGCCGGGCCTCTCCAGACGCTGCTGCTTCCCCATCCATGCAGAGCCCGACAGTAGGCTGAGCGCAGTTCTTAGGCCTGGCAAAGGAGGGCCCTGAGACTGGGGAGGCTGTTGGTTTCATAATGTGCCAGGAAAATACTTGTTTGTAGGGGCCGATGTTTACATCCATTGCTCCTTCCTCTGGGTGGGCAGAAAGGCGGCCTTAGCGACATTGATGTTCTGTGTTCATAGCACTGACTACCTCTCTTGTGCATGTCATAACTGTGGGCCTGCGGTCATTTTACTAATATTCTGTAGTGACATACTTTCTCCAAGAAAGTCGATTGTTTGCTTGAAATGTAAGATCTCTTCTACACTATATAAGGTAGAGATCACACTTAGTTCAATTCAAAAAATATTTATTAGCAGATTACCATGCACCGCACTCTCTGCTGTTTTAGGAGTATGGAGATGAGTAAGACGTGGAGGTTCGGTCACAGAGGGGCAAGGAGCTGGATTAACATGGGCCCAGGGAATTTGATGTTTTCTGTCTGCCATTGCCGTTCATATCCTTGCTTATGAGTTTAGAGCATACAGTTGAAAAAGCATGGATCATACTTACCTGGCAGGCAGATTCCATGATCGTGAAGGTGGTTTTCCCTCCCAGGGCGAGGCTCATCCACGGCTCTCCAGATGTGCTGACCCCTGCGATGTCCCCAAATGTGGGAAACCCGACTGCAGAATTTGAGGTAATGGGGAACTGCCTTTCCACGTTCCCCTGAAAAAAGAAAAAGAAAAAGAAAAAGCATGGATAGAAAGGTCCTTTAGAAAAAGAAGTGAATTAAGAACAGAGAAGGAGTGAGTTGGTTCCCTTACTCCGTAGACCACTGGAGTTATGTGAATCCCTTTGACCCCTTTGCTTCTGTTATCCAGCCTGCAAGATGGTGATAATCCTGTCTTCCATGTACTCTCTAAGAGAGATTTTGATCTAGCAAATACATTTATCGAGTGTATGTGGATATGATTTGTGATCTATAGTTTATCTTAAATTAGTCATCTGTGAATTCAGGTATCGTTATTCACATTTCCATATCAAAAAATATTCTCAATCTGGGTGGCACCTGTGGCTCAGTAGGTAGGCCGGCTCCATATACCAACGGTGGCAAGTTCAAACCCAGCCCCAGCCAAACTGCAACAAAAAAATAGCCAGGCACTGTGGCAGCTGCCTGTCGTCCCAGCTACTCAGAGGCTGAGGCAAGAGAATCACCTGAGCCCAGGAGTTGGAGGTTGCTGTGAGCTCTGTGACACCACGGCACTCTACCAAGGGCGATAAAGTGAGACTCTGTCTCTACGAAAAAAAGTATATATTCCCAATCTATGATTTTTAGTATTAGAAGGCTAGACATGTCAGGGTCAGTTTGCCATATTATCATTCATAGTTTTGTTTCTTTCAGGTGGACAAACACTTTTGCCTTTCCTCTCGAAACTTTCCACTGGCAATCATGTTCCATTCACCTTTCCTACCTGCGTTCTTCTTCTCTCACATTTGTGGTCTTCACGGTCTGTGGACCTCCTCAAAACTGCCCAGTATCTTTTCTTAAAGTCTCTTCAGTGTGTTTTGGATTGTATGGAATACAAAATGCGAACAGGGAACACCAGCAAAATGTGTCTCTGGGCCAATAGAATTTCAGAGAGTAAGTCAAGACAAGGTAGAAATGAAGACAGTTTTCCCAGCTGGACATAGTGATGGAGTAGGAGCCGGCCAGTCACCTAAAGCAAGACCTTCTGTGCACCCCCTTGCCTGTGGCCTGCTGCCAGCCTGGCTTCTTTATTGTAGCCTGTTGAGCAAAGTGCTAGCGCCTGGTGACCTGTGTCTGGGTCCTTCCTCTGCACTGCAGCCGCTGCCATGCTGCAAGTGTTACTTAAATCCCCATGGCAACTCCTTAGTTAAAATGCTGGAGTTGGTATTTGTGTTGGCAGATAATGAAAAAAAGAAAAGTTGGGTGCAGACTGGGTTCTTTTCAAGAAAGAAATCTGAAAGACGGGAGGAGCAAAATCCTTGTCCCATTGACGATCTTCTTGCAGTAATTCTCCTGTGCCCAGTTGAAGGTCAGACTCGAAAAGACACAAAACTCGGCGAGCTTTGTACACGGTTTCTTTCCCTCCCCCCAGCCTTTGCCTAGATTGTTCCACTTGGCACCAGGACAATCACGTCCAGACAGGGTCTTTTTCTTGCTCTGGTTACAACCTTTGAATCATTGCCTCCTTTTAGTTTTGAGCCAAGATTCAAAATTAAAACAATGACCCTATTGTCATGATTTTTATCATTCTATTTGGGGGGTATGTTTATTACCAGTGAAAGAACATAACCCCAAATGCCAGCCTAAGGCTCATTTATATTTCCAGCTCAAATATAAATGTTCGCTGGACTTACTGATTGGGAAATTCCCATCAGTGCCTCCAGTGTCACTGACTGTGATTTGGAGAGATAGCTAAGCAAACCTCAGTAAGCAAGACATACTCACTGCTGCTCTCAACCATGCATCTGAAGGGCAGGGCCTCATCAAAAAAAAAAAAAAAAAAAAAAAAAAGATTTCATGGAAGACAAATAAAATACAAAGAGGACTTGACTTAGTAATAGGATTAGTCTTTGTAATCTAATAGGTATGTAGAATTGAGTGTTACTACTTTGTTACAAACGCTCCTTGTATTGGCTTCCTAGCGCTATTAGCAGATTACCACAGATTGAGCAGCTTAAAACAACACAAGTTATTATCTCACAGTTTCTGTTGATCAGGGGTCTGGGCATCACGTAGCTGGATCGTCTGCTGTCGTCTCAGTGAGGCGGTAATCAAGCTGTAGGCGGAGGCTGTGGTCTCATCTGAGGCCCAGGGTTCTCTTCCAAGCTCATTTCGGTTGTTGGCAAAATTCAGTTTTTGTAATTGTGGGACTGAGAGCCTCGGCTCCTAGAGGCCGTCCTTCTTCCTAGGCAGTTTGCAACTTGGCTGACAGCATTCTTCCTGAAAGCCAGCAGGCAGAACTCTCCATATCAAGGCTGTAACTGAATCTCCTCTTGCAATTACTGAAAGTGATGATTAGTAGCCTAATCATAGGAGTGACATCCCATCATATTCACCATCCCGTCCACTCAAGAGGGAGGTGTGTACACTGAGGTCTGGGATATTAGGATTCTCTCTGCTACACTCCTCAACTGAGTACTGGGCCCAGGTTTCTCCCACTCAAGTCATGTCTTACATTGACTTAACTGTGCTGGGAAAAAGTATAACTTAAAAATTGCATTCATCTGTTCATTCATTCAGCGTTTGTCATATCACTCCATATACCAAGCATTGTGCCATACAACTGGGAAGTTTATTATTAGAGCTATAAATAATGTTTTTCTTGGTTAGAGAGAGAGAGAGGGAACTTACAAACCCTCTAATTGATTTTCAAGCAATAAATTTAACCACTTTACTCTTAACATTTTGCTGAGAATAACAATAGTAACATAAATAAGTGATTCAAGCTGTGCCTCTGCATTTTCTTGTTTAGATTGGGGCTACCTAAGACAAATTACCAAAGAGGAAAGAGGAAAGGGCATACAGGAAAGTCTAGGCACACCAGAGCTCTACTTAGACTTGATTACCTAACCTAGTTGAGCTCCTGCTATCTGCCAACCGCTGTGTTAGCCACTGGAATAACAAGGACAAAAAACTGCAAGTAAATGTGGGTCGTACCTTTAAAGAGCTCATAATCTCATGGGACAAAAAAATACTCTTGCAACTAAACCTAGCAGTACGTGTTACCCAGGAAGTTCATTCATCTACCAACTAACACTGCATCTAATGGGGAGAGAGGATCAGGAGAGGGCAGGCAACACTGAGTCTCAGAGGAGCAGGATGTTTGCCAAATGGAAGGAATTACATGAGCAAAATAAAGCAACGTAATTAGACTCAATGAGCATTACTTAACTTGAGTGCTTACTATACCTTAGACACAAGGGTTTCAAATATGAGTGAGGCATGGCTCCCGCCCTCGAGGAATTTGCTATTTAGCTGGGAAGACACATGTAAACTTGTGGCGGATGCTGTAGGAGGGAAACATACAGGGTGGTATGGAGAGAGGCACAGGAGCATGAAAGCCACGAGCCTTTGGGGAACACAGAAGCATATGATGTGGCTAGACGAAATTATGCACAGCATGTGTTGGATTGGGGGGAAATGAGGCACTAGGGATAGGATAGATCCATTGAAAAACCTTAACTGTACCGGCGAAGCTTTTGAATTTATTCTATTAAGTAGCAGAACCCCCCAGAACTGTTCAAGTAGGGCTAGGGGAGAGTGTGAGAAATTACCCCATAAATTCCAAAATCGCAATGGATTCAAATTCTGGCTACAATCCTGAAGACCTTTGTGATCCAGGATAAGTGGCTTATTCTCTCCAAGACTCAATTTTCTCATCGGTAAAATGGAAATAATCCTGTAAGCAGAAATAAATTAGATAATATAAAAACAAAATTAATATAGTGACTTCACATGCTAATTGAGCTATCATCATAATATTAACTACTATGTTATGTATTACCATTACTATTATTACATATTATATGACTATTAATAATATATTATTATTTAAATTTATAATGGTTACTGACATCAGATCTGTGGTTTAGAAAAATCACTCTAGCGGGTCTATTGAAGATGATCTGCATAGGAGAAGAGATAATTAACGTAAAAAAGCATTCTCAAAGCCTGTATGCAACACAAGAAATGTCTCCTACATTTTCTGTAAATACCCAGAATAAAATATTTTTATTTAAAGGTAAACCCTGGGGCTGGGTATGGTGGTTACCCTGGGGCTGGGTATGGTGGTTAACCCTGTAATCCTAACACTCTGGGAGGCTGAGCCATGTAAATCCCTTGATCTCACAAGTTCAAGGACAGCCTGAGCAAGGAGGAGACCCTGTCTCTACTAAAAATAGAAAAACTATCTGGGCATTGTGGTGGGCATTTGTAGTCCCAACAACCTGGGAGGCTGAGGCATGAGGATCACTTGAGCCTAAGAGTTTGAGGTTGCTGTGAGCTACGATGACACCACAGCACTCTACCCAGGCTGACAGAGTGAGACTCTGTCTTAAAAAAAAGACAAACATTGGCATGTTAAAGAGTAGACTAAAACAGGAGGTTTTTGATGGTGTCCATGAGACGTGCTTTTCTCCCAGGAGGGCTGCACAGGCACTATTTCTGGAAAGCACTGATCTAGAGTTGCACTGTCTGGTGTGTGGCTCTTTTAATTTTAAATTTAAATTAATGAAAATAATATTAAATTAAAATAAATAAAATGTTTAAAAATAGCTCTCTGTTGCACCAGCCACGTTTCAACTGCTAAGTAGCCAGTATGACTAACCCTGTGACAGGCAGTGGCTGTCTAAACTCATTTCAAAAATAGCAGGACCCCCTTAATATTTTGAAATTTTAAAAAGTCACTTTAACCAGATACATAATAGATCATAATAAACATAGCTATCCTCTTTGAAGAATAAAATAAACAATGACAACAAAGATGGGATGAAAGGAATAGATTTGAAAGGCTAGACTGGTGGGACTTGCTTTGAGGCCAGGCATTTGATGAAGGGAAGAAAGCAGGAGAAAGTGACCCACTCCCATGTCTGGCCCATGTAGGGGAGACCCACTCCCATGTTCTGGCCCATGCTGGGGAGACCCACTCCCATGTTCTGGCCCATGCTGGGTGCTCAAAAATTGGAATGAATGAGCAAACAAATTAGGAAATGTGATGAATCACATCTATGATGATGGTATTTAATAACATGAGTGACAAAGAAGATGGAGCTGATTTGGAAGAAAAGTGATACTAATTTTGGAAACACAATTTGAAAGTGCCTAGAGTACATGGCAGTAAATAGGCCTAGGAGAGGGAGTAGGGCAGGAGACAACATATTTGGTAATTAACAACATATGTCTGTGATGGATGCCTACACTTCTCACTATCATGAGTCCTTTCTAAAAAAATTCAGCATAGATCCTGTTATTCAAGAGGTTTCTGTCCTCAAAACAGTTGATCGAATATTGCTGTATAAATACTGTATTTTTGAATATTACTGTATTAACACTGAAGATTACTGTAATATTCAGTCAACTTTGCATATTGTAAATTAAAAACCTAGACACCCAACTCTCAGTGCTTCTGATTAGTTTGAAATGTTAACTGTTAGTTAACAGATGTTAACTCACCCAGCTGATAACACTTCAAGCCAAAACAAAGAAACCAAGTGTCTTAGTTAGCTCAAACAATCTTATTGTCAGAAAGGTGTTACTTTCACTATGTTTCTTGAAATCTTGAAAAATCCTGGCCCTAGGATTTCAAAGGCCCTGGATTGAGACAGCTACAGAGAGAAGTGATAAGCGAGTCCATCAGAATAGATGAGACCACCCAGGGAAGATTGAGGAGAGGCGAGCGAGAACAGCTGTCTGCACCGTCCTCATCCCACCAGCTCATTCCAGAGAGGCTTCCTTTGAGCTCAATTGGAAGAGTCCCAAAAAATACACTGTAATGCGAATGCAAACAATGGAATGAACATCCAGAGACTCTCCCAATTAGGGGAGACTTGAGGGTCCAGTTCCCCAGGCCTAAAACAACAGTCGTCTTTAGGCAAAGAAGCAGCAGCCAAAGGTTATCTAAAGATTGGCCTGCAGACCGAGTTAGCCGCTTGGCCATCTTCCCCAAGTTCCCATCATGCCAGAGCTTTTACCACATGCCTACTTCTTCTTAGTTGGGCTTTTTAATCCAATCTGTACAATTTCTGATGCTGGGTGACCCAGAAACTCAGCATGATTTGGGAGAGTGACTTGGGCTTGGCATAATCTGGACAGATGTGGTTAATACTTGTGGACAGATGGTGTTCGTCCGGTAAAATCAGGCACTTTATTGTGTTAATTAATCCAAGTGGGACCCTGAAAATACAATATTAGCTGAATTTCCTGGCTAGCAGGGCCATGAGTGCTTTCTGTTGGCTAAATTGAGAAATCCTATGGCCTGGCATAATCAGGGATGTTCTGGAAATATTTTCCACAAGGAAAAGCTTTTAATGAAAGCAAGCAAGGCAGAAGTGCTAAGAGAGCTAATTTAAAGATGAAGGCCCCACCACTTCAAGGAGGGCCCCCAGCCTCGCAGAGAGCCCGCAGTGCCCCAAACCGGTCTCCCTCAGTTGTCCACAGACCACGGTTTCCAGGAAGCAATAAAGTGATTCGCACTTTAAATTAGTTCAATTAGCACTTTTTTTTTTTTAAGGCAGCAAAATGCTTTTCTTCAAAAAGTGGTTTTCTTCCTTTTGGCAACCTGTATTTGAAAAAGATTTCTGTGGGCTTTTGTTTTACCATTTAGCAGCTGTTCTTGCTTAAGAAGTGCCACTTCTTCTTTTCCTTTTGAGAGAGGTCGGGCCCTCAGAGGTTTAATTTCAGTCATTTCTGCGCCCTCTTCCCCGGATGCCTTTGAACAATGTTGCATGCATTTACACGGGCACAGAATAGGAAGAAAATGATAACTTATTTTGAACTTAAGGCTACAGAGTCTCTGTGGGATTTCCAGGAGCCAGTTTGTATAGAAGAAAGGGCCTGGGTTTTGTAGTGGGTACACCTGAATTAATGTCTTGGCTCTATAACATGCCAGCTGAGCGACCTTTGAACTCCATTTTTCATAGAGTAACTCTGAAAAACCGTATCTCCCTCACTAGTTGTAAAAATGGAATAACTTGAATGCATTGCTGTGAAGGGTAAGGCTCAATGCCTACAACCTGGTAGGAAGAAAAGCTATGGCCACAAAATCCTAGTGTTTGTGGTGGTTCAGGGACGGTGCCAAGGGCTGTCCATGTGTGGCCTCATATCTCCCTTATTGACCCTGGGGAGCCAAGTATGACTCTCTTCACTTGCAGCTGAAGATGCTGAGGCTCAGAGAGGCCACTCAAACCACCCACCTGCTGTTCATTTGGTCTAGGATTCAAAACCAAGACGGGCTGAATTTTGAAACTTCACACTCCTCACCACTCTGTAAAAATACTTGTTACCATGGGCGGTGCCTGTGGCTCAAAGGAATAGGGTGCCTGCCCCAAATACCAGAGGTGGCCGGTTCACACCCGACCCCCACCAAAAAAACTGCCAAAAAAAAAAAAAATACTTGTCACCATTCTTCAGTACCCAGGCCCAGAGAATTCTAAACAAATGCTTTTAGTGATGGTTTCGGCATCCAGCCCTTTTCTGGTAAATCTTTTCTAATTCACCTTGTGCCCGGATGGGTAAATTCGCACCTATTGAGCACGTGGGACACCATCTGGGTGAAAGGTACATGTCTAACTTTGAATCCGTCAGCACAAAAATGAAGCATGCGTACCTGCCCCTAACACTGCAAGATTTCAAAAAGAAGTTTTCTTCTCCCACGAGTAGATTTTATTCTCTCCCTTTTTATATTTATTTGGTATGAACTTTTTTGTTGTTTTCTTTCTTTTTACGAAGGCGGAAGAGACGGAATTTCAACAAGCAAGCAACAGAAATCCTGAATGAATATTTCTATTCCCATCTCAGCAACCCTTACCCCAGTGAGGAAGCCAAAGAGGAGTTAGCCAAGAAGTGTGGCATCACAGTCTCCCAGGTGAGGAGCCTGGCAGAAGGGGCGGCCGGTAGCCTGGCTGCACTGGGAGCGGGAGGCAGGGGCCTGGAGGTTTCACTTTATGGAACATTCACACCTTGTAAGTTCTGTCCACTAAAGCTTTTAAATGGCAAGGTAAGCACTGGATGTGTGTAAGCGAGTTTCTAGGTAAGCACCTGGCCAAACTTGAGAGGGACTAACAGAAGGAGGAGAATAAATAGAGTCAGTGTCAAAATACTGACGAGGGTCTTCCCCCGAGTACTCCCTTGCTTCAAATGGGTGATGTCTCTCACATGTACTTGAGAAGTTATCTGCATGCCTCCTGCTCTTTTCTCAAACTTACATGATTACTTAGCCATTTTTTTTTTCCCAGCCCGGAAACTTTAAGAGTCAGTGAATGGAACTAGTTACTACATAGCCTTTTAAGTGAAAGGGACTTCAATGTCTTCTCTTGATATGCTGACTCTGTAACTGATGGAGTGTAGGAATTTTAACATGTCACTGTGATTACATTGGAATGGTTGTACGAAATGTCACCAAGTGACTCCTCCTTCCCCAAACAGCAATAACCGTAACAGGTGCCTGTTTACTTGGAAAGATATATGATATAAAATTTTTATAGTCCTGGAGTCTTCAACATCAATATGAAGTGGAAAGCAGGCAATATTGATGTGTGTGCATATTTTGTCCACTCAGAGGATCCATCCAGACTTCCTATTCAGTCTGAACCTCAAATACCACCACTGGTCTCAGGAGTGATTGGTCCTGAAATCTGTCAGAGAAAGTTTTCCTCAGAATTAAGTAACATGTGAGAGAACTAAATGTACTAATATTTCCATTAAAAGTGGCAGAAGGGAGAGAGTAGTGGAGAAGAAGCCTACTCCGGTGAGGAAATTCACTTAGTATTTTTTAAATGAAGTAGATGCTACTGAGCATGTGTCCTTCCTTGAATTGAATCCTGGCTTCTGTTGCTCCCTGCAAGGTGCAGAGCCCATTAATTTCTGTTTAGCTAAGCAGAATTAGGTCCAGTTAGAACACAGAACTCCACCTCATGTAGCTTAGTTTGTTATAGGGTTGTAATCGTTCTTGTCCAAATTTAGATACCTGTTCTCTCTCTCTCTCTCACACACACACACAAACACACATGAAAAGAAAAAAAGGAATTGAAGCTTTTTAACATTTGTTGCACATTTGATAAATGGCTCCAGGTATGAACCACATCACTAGCTCATCCACAAATGACTTTTAGTCACGCAGTCTTCTGCTTCTAAAGTAGAATTCAGTCACTTTATTGTCTGAATTCCAACTCTAGGATTCAGAATTTCAAATCCCCATTGAAGATAACTTCTCAGTCTCCAGAAATGAAAGAAATAAATTCCTTTTCTTTATTAAAAAGGAAAAAAAAGAATCTTTGGAAGCTAATCTGTAGTACAGCTAGACATATATCTGGAATATGGGGTGTAAAACTTTTCTCCCCAAAGTAGAGAAAAATCCTGACCTGTTCCAGCAACCTTCACTTCCTACCTTATGGAAACTCAAGGAGCAAATAGGTTGCCCAGTTAAATGATTATTTACATACTGTGTTCCAGAACCCACGACAAGGCCATGCCATCCATCCTTCCCTGTCACTCCAAGAACAACCACGCTGTTCCACCATTGCCAGACCAGTTCCGAAGGGAAGCAATATGACATGATGTCATAGGAAGAGCATTAGGCTATGAGCATGTTTTGACAAGAGTCAACTGTGGCATTCTAGAGAACTAACTCTTTAGGGGGTGGATCTTGGTTGTCCATCTACCAGTCACGGTTTGTTGGGTTACATGATTTATTAAATCCCTCTCCTAGCTCCATTTCCAAATCTAAGGGATGCCATTTGGGCAGTATCTTTCCTATCTTTTTCTGTTGATAATCACCCTCACCCCCACTCCTTCCTGACATTCTTCTATGTTGAATCCCTCGATATTCTTCTTTCTGGGTTTTCCTTCCCCCTTGTGGGCCACTCCAACCCTTCCGGGAGAGCCTACTGTCTCTACCTACCCTAAAACTATTGTGTTTTTTATTTTTCTCTTTAGCCCTCATCTCTTCGTACTTAGCCAGTGATTCTTAACTTATTCTTCTTTAGAATCACAAATTCTTTTGAAATCTACTAAAAGTTATTGATTCCTTCCATGACCCAAAACAAAACAAAAAATGTGCTCATACATCCAAATCCGTCTGCCATGCGTCTGTTGACTGCCCTCTTCATATACCCTTGAAGAGCCCTTCTTCAGTCCTGCTGCTCCAAGTGCAACCCACAGAAGGCAGCAGCAGCAGTACCTGGGAGCTTGACTGGGTTAGAAATGTCTGGGACTCACCCTTATCCTGAGTCAGAATCTTTGATGGCAGGGCCTAGAAATCTCTTTAACAAGCTCTTTATGAACACATAACTTTGAAAAGCACTGTTGTACATACTTTATCAGAGTGATGTCTTCCACATTCACACCTATAAATATATCTTAATTTGAATATCCAGATGGACTTCTCTCCTAGAATACCAGACTCATATATCTTCCTTCCCACTGGACTTCGCCATGTCTCTGCCCATAGGTTCTGCAAAATTAACACCAAATGTGAATCAAACTCTTCCTATAAAATCTGCTGTTCTTTCTGTATTACCTGTCTCATGCTATTCCTGTTATCTGGTGGGGTGAGGTCTTCACCCCACCACTGCTGAATCCTCACTTGAGTAATATCAGAAAACCCTGACTCTGTGTGTTGTCCAGGGCATGTGGTATGTCCTAGTGGGCAATGTAGGAAATGCCTAACTAACCTCAAATCTTCCTACCAGTGCCATTTTTCTCAACAGAATTATTCCCACAGCATGTTCCCACTCCACCCCCTTCTTTTTTTTTTTCCACATAGAGCTGATTTAATTGGACCTCACATATTTTCATTCTTCCTCAAACATCCTCCTAAACTACTTCATCTTCCCCCTCTTTATTCCAGCTTATCCAGTTACCTGAGAAAAATCTCCCTACCTTTTTCCCTCTCTACTTGTTCCATTTAAAAATCAAAAAACACCATAATTATGATTGATTCATATGGATTATGAAAGTTGTATCAAGAAAAACTTGAATTTCAAAGTGAAATTAGATATACAGCAAACCTGGAATGTACCCAGAAGTGCTCTTCCTCCTCCAGTTTAATTCTGTTTTTCTGGAGACACCACTACTTACCATAGCATTTTATTGAATTATTTTCTCTCTTGTGTACTAATACTGTAATACAGTTTGATATTTACAACAAAGGCTTAGCATTTCTGCTGTAGTAGTAAGCTACACAGGCCTTTCAGGGTCAACCTTATCAGATGTCGTAACTCTGCTAATGCATTTAAAAAATAAGCATAGTTTTGCGAGAATTTCCTTTATCTGCCATTTTTGGGAGGTAAATATAAATTATATGTAAAGTTGTAGTACATGTTTGATCAATTCCTCCATTCTTACCAACTTCATAGTTTGTTTTGTAATTATATGAAAAACCACATTCTAGTTCAGACTCACATCTGGAATATGGGGTGTAAAACTTTCCTCCCAAGGTAGGAATTATAGAAGTAAAACTTGAATGTAACTGTGTCTCCACTGGTGTCTGGCCAGAGGTCTTGGTGAAAAGGGAGCAGAAATACCAAACCAAGCCAAGACAGCCGCTGTGAGCCACATGAAGAGAATAAATTAACAAATGAAAGCAAATTAGGTTTATTGTGCATATTGGCTATAACATTTAAAGCCTGGAATTCAAAGGAATAATCAGCTATTTGTTTCAGTTTTCCCTGATGTAGATAATACTAAGCTTTACAGAAAAGAAGCAGTGAAATCTTTTGGGTAGAATTAAATTGATCTTAAGGTCTATACTAAAAAGCAGCTAAGAATCCAAGTTCATATTAAAGTTATTTAACTTCTAAAGATTTGAAATTAATCTATGGCATGAAAACACCTATGTGTTGATACATATTTTATGGGGATATTTAAAGGTCTGTGTGTTTTGAGAGTATTACATTCATAAAAGGCATTTTTCCTGAAATGTTAAGTTTATTTTAGGGTGGTAACTGTCGGGGAAAGCAAACTTAACATGCTTGCTCTGGACTAAAACAGTCCTAGCTTAAATGAGCAACTCCTCTATAGGAAAATTTTTATCATGGGTTTTTATCAAGTTTTACTTGAAGTAAACAAAAGAATTGCATTTGATGAAGTTGCTCCTCTTGGAACTCTCACTTTTTATCTTTTTATTGATGTTGCAAAAATCGTGAGTAAAATAAGACCGATGAGCCTATCTCTTCATCCCTCTCACAAGCCCTTCTTTTTCTTCTATAATGTTTCATGAAGGATGAAATATTAACTTCCTTATCTTCTTTTAAATTGCCGTAGGTATCAAACTGGTTTGGAAATAAACGAATTCGGTACAAGAAGAACATAGGTAAATTTCAAGAGGAAGCCAATATTTATGCTGCCAAAACGGCTGTCACTGCCACCAACGTGTCAGCCCATGGAAGCCAAGCTAACTCACCCTCAACTCCCAACTCAGCTGGTTAGTTTTTTCCTTTGATTTGGGGGGAATTGTTCTCCATTTTTATAATTGCTTTTCCTATATATTGGGGTTTTCTTTTAATTCTTTAGGCCTTTGATTGTTCAATGTACATGTCTGATTATCTTTGTTGTTGTTGATGCCACTTTGGGTTTTTCATTTCATTTCCAAAAGGCAACATGTTATGCTCCTAACAAGGTGAGAGTGTTGGCAGGTTTGTGTTAATGTTTCTAAGTGGAGACGGAAGTTGATAAATTGATTTATTCCAATGAGACCTCTACATTCTCCTTTCAGGAATGCCAATAAATAAATTAGGCCCAATACTTAGAGATAGTGTGTCAGGACTCTTATCATTTGGTTTTTCAGATCCTTGTCTATCTTGCTATTCTGACCACATCATGGCTGGGTCACCTGTCAGCATACTTCCTATGCTTGAGTATTTGCTCTTCAAGCAAATATCTCATTATAATGTTTAAGTCTGCAAAACCAGGCCCTGATCATTTCTATATATTTCTCATAGCTATTGTTCTTTATTGTTTAATTTTGTTGGTTTTCTTTATGGAACTACAAAGAACATTGGCAATTCTTAATTCAAATTATTCAGATTCCAATTCTCTTGTTATGGTATCAGTCATACTCTATGTTCTGAGTTTTATTTCAGTGAATATGCATTGTATCACTAATGTCAGAGTTTAGGCTAAAAACCAATATATTTTTAGGTGTGCCTTGTGCCATCTGTTCTGAATTTCTACATATGAAAAAACAAAGTTAATAATGTGTAAAATATAGCCTTCATGATTATATGCTATGGATAGCATGTTGGTACTTTTTTTTTTTTGTAAAAGAGAAACAAATATTTCCTCATTAATTAAGTTATCAAATTATCGTACTTTCCCATAATAAGCAAGAGGCATTGATTTGGGCTAGGGAGCATGTCTAAGAAAACTGGTGATTACAACCTTAAAGGGTTATACATTTAACTATGTTTGATGATAATATGATTGCAAATGTAATATCTACCATATTTTAGAGGATGTGGTATCTTAGACTTCAAAGCTTTTTTGTCCACTGAAATAAATTTCCTGTGTTATGGTGGCTTATTACTGGAGACCTGTAGGGATCCACATGCAAATGCCTTTGGTGAGCTTCTTGGTACACTCATTTGGTACCATAAGGTCCTCCAAGTCACTGGGCTATACCATCATGGCCTTCTTTTATTTAAATGAAATCATTCATGAAGAATAGCCTGGGCTTCTTAAGCATGGATATGGTAAGACAACACAGAATTTGATCCAGTTTTATTTTGCCCAGCACTCCAGGTTGGATTATTATATGAAGCGTATTTGCTTTTTAAGGTGTTTTTTGTTTGTTTTCTTCTTAACCCATCATGGTGTGACTGACAAACATTTAAGGCTAACTGGTCCAATAAAGAGAGTTTATAAAGAGAGATGGGGAAGAGAGTTTCTTTCTTCCCCATCTGGACAAGTGTTAAGCATTTCAGACCCAACAACCCAAGTTGAATTGCACTATGAGGCAGACATTTTCACTTGTCTCTTTGGAAGAAGTAGAATTCTGTCAACATTAGCAAAAATGCACTCAACACTCCTGCAAAGGTTATCATAATGCAAAACAGATATCAAAATGACTTTTTCCTGTCCCTGATATATCTGCATCGCAGATGGCTTAGCATGATTTATGACTAGTCTTTAAAAGGGCCCTGTGGACTCCCTTCATTACTAAATCCGTAACTATTTATTCTTTGCTAAAAAGAGAAAAGTAAGCATTTTAACCCCCTACTCAGTGTTTAAGAATTACGTTGGCTCTTAGGGAATGTCAATCTATGATTACAGTTTTCTAAGGAATTTTTCTGGTGGGTTAAACTTCATATGACTATTCTGAGCACAAAGTAAATTATGATGGAAAGTTGGAGCTAAGCCTTCCAGTCGTGCCTAAGTCGTTGGAAATAATATGCAGAGGGACCCCTTTGTAGTTCTTTTTCTAAAGTAGAGACAAAAAAATACTATTGTGTGTGTGCAGTAGCATGGAATTTTGAAAGATAGATAGTATAACAGAAGTTATAAATGAGCTTTTCTGTATTTTCTTCTGCTGTTAATCAACCTGAAATGTTCATAATTTTTACCTAGGGTGCTTATTACGTTGTATAGTAGGTCTTCAATAATTTAAAAGGATAAATGATAATTGAAATAGCAAGTTTTAAATAAAAGGTGAATATATGGAAATATATTTTAGCAGAATTTGAAGTCTGGAAATCTGGAACCTAGGATCTTTTTGTATGCTTTGCACTGAAGCAGAAGTTTTCCCCCAAGCTTTAGTAAATAGAAATACTCATTTCTACTGCAAGGGAGGTACTTTGCAAGCAAATCTTCTCTCTAGAGGCTTCTGTATGGAGAAGAGCATTTCAGTACCACTTCTAAATATTTCTATTTGTTGATTCATACCCTGTCTCCTATTTTCTTAAGCATAATTTATAAAAATCACTTAACACTAGGACCTGTGGGAGATTAGCAAGCATTTAGAAGACATTTAGCATTTTTTATAGTTTATACCAGCAGATTTGAGTAAAACAGATGGAGTAAAGAGAAAGAATTAAAGGAAGGAGAGAAAATTAAGTTTTGAAAAGAGAAAGCAAAAGTGGCGGCCATCAAAACAGTAGTTTAAAGTATGGCTCAGTAATTCTTCTAAAATGACCTAGAATGATCCATTCCCTATTTCCTATTTTTGATGAGATTATGAAAACAAGAATTAAAGTCTCCGAAAAATCTCAGACCCTTCGATTGTTCGGTTTTCTCATTGAACCAAACAACCCTTTACTCTTCTATTAAGTAGAAAGTAGCAGAATCTCAAGAATTAAAGTCTCAGACCCTTTCTGAAAGCTTAGGCTATTGTTTGGAGAAGATTTTAATATCCAAGAAGAATTTGACTTGTGCATTACAGATGTCTGCTGTAAGAGCTTGCATAAATATTGATATTCCATCAAGTTCTGTGATGATTAGCGAAGTGGTCACAGGCTTATTAAGGCTCAAAACCCCCAGATCTGAATTCTTTTGCTTAGTGTGTATGAATGCATGTGTGTCATGGACAACAGCACACTCAGCTGAGAAAATCCTTCCTCTGGCACCGCTTTAGTCAATGGAAGCCCTTGTACGTAATCTTACGACACCACTAACAGATTTGGTGTTATTCAGCATTGGTAGAAGGTTATCACATGAAAACTCCAAATCTTCACCTCTTCTGAGAAGTTTTTCTATAGTGCATATGGTTAGGAGGTAATGCACCCCGAGAAGTTGACAGACTTGTTAGTAATTCCCTAGGAACACCTACAATTTTGTTTTTGAAAACCAAGCAAAGAAAGTTATCCCATTGCTTTCTCATGTTCTTTCTTTCTATGTTTCTCCTCTTTATTTTCAAGTTGGGAAATGAGGACAATTCCTCCTGGAATTGGAACTCTAGAACCTTGATGTGCACTTCGATTACACAGTTTTCTCATTGAACCAAACAACCCTTTAGTCTTCTATTAAGTAGAAAGTAGCAGTGAGTTTGGGAATTTGGAAGTGGAAAGGGAGAAGCTAGCATGAGTCATAATGGAGCTTACTTCCAGTAAAGAGTCTGTCTCCACACGGTATGAAAGCCCAGTCTAATCAGGATGGCCACAAAATCCATCTGAAGCTTTGGTTTCAAACTACAGAAACTGGAGCAATGTCTATCACATAGCTGCTTTGTAAAACTTGCTGTAAGATGTACTGAACTCATACTTTTAAACACATTGAGTTCCTTAAGAGGAAAAAGTAATCTGTTCTTATTCTGAGTCATTGGTTCTTAACTAGGGGTGAATTTATAGCCCAGGGGACATTCAGTAATGTCTGGAGACATTTTAGGGTGTCATAATTTTGAAGAAAGGGTGCTACTGGCATCTCTTGAGTAGAGGCTAGAGCTGTGGCTAACTACCCTATAATGCATGAGATTTTTCCCTACAAGGAAGAATTATTTGGCTCAAAATGTCAACAGTGCCAATGTTAAGAAACCCTGCCCCAGATGTAGGTTTTATCATTATTCAGTTTTTTGGATTACAAGGTTAAATGATTTTTTTCATTTTTTGCTTTTTTTGGGGGGGGTATAAGAGGGTTCCTATACACATTTAAGTCTCCTGAAGATTCTTTAGAGTACAAAATGCAATGTTTAGGAAATTATCTTATGAAAATGAATGTTAACACATTTTCACATCATGATGTTTGCCCAAACAAATGCATTAGAGCCACAGGTGATCCATTATTTCTTCTTTGTCTAGTAGAATGGAGATTTAGCTCTATAGATGCCCCTAGATGTCTGGGTGACAGTTTAAATGCACGCCGGGCATCCCTTCCTGAGCCAAATTCACAATTTTTTAACAAGAAGCACATCTTCAAAGATGCTTCTGGTAACTGCTAAATACTTCACAATAACCTCCAGTTCAAGTTCCTGGAAGACCTTCTCAGCAAGCCGAGTAATTCTGTCATAGCTCTTTGCGAATCCACAGCACCTCCAGCAGAGTCCATGCACCATTTGCCTATGGATTTTTTACTTCCTGGGAGGCTATCCATTCCACAATAAGTTCTTTCCGACTTCCAGAGCTGGGTCACAGACATGTTGTCCCCCACCTTGTTTAGGTTTTCATGTGGTAGTGGCAGCACCCAGTGCCTTCCTTTGGCGCCATCATTGCCTCTAGTACTTGTCAGAGAGTCAGAGCCATGTGGTGTTGTGCATGGGTGTACCGAGACGATAAAATGCTGAACCAGCACAGCCAAGAGCACAAGGGACTCTTTTTGCAATTACTGCTCTGATACAAATGCATTTGTACATGGAGTATATTTATATGCGCATATTTATCTCTGTGCACATTAGGCAGCCAGACATATTTACAATTTATCTATGCACATATATTTTTTAAATCATCTGTGTCAATTGCAGTGTACATCTTGTAAATGGCACGTTCCATGGAGGCCTGGAACCAGTATAGCCCTTTGGGGCTTCTCCCACTGCTACGTTTCTGTGGTGATTTCCAATAAACCATCAGCCAGATATATACCATGTGTGTGTATAACACGATGTTTGAGTGAGAGAGAAATAAAATACCTGAGCTTCAAACTGAGCACTCCTGGCAGGGGATATCTGATGACATATAAACAATTTATAATTTGGGTGCTGACTCTTCTCGGTTCTGATGACATTTAAATGTGAGAATGATATCCATTATGAAATGGCTTTTATTATTTAGATTATACCTGTGATTACTAAGAAGACTTGAGAGGACTATAACTAGTATGGAGAGGCCTGGGTATTATATGAAGATGGGTCTGTGCTATACACCACTTCCTCTATTTGTTTAGGGTGATAGTTTCAAAGATATGTCCCACATTATTGGAAGGAAGTTACAGGCCAAAGCCTTCATCCCCCTGACTGGGTATAAGCCACACCTGGTCAGAACTCATGACTGTTTTTCTAAGACCCAAATTTTTCTGATTCCTTTCAGATAAGCTAAACTGACAAGTGTGGGCCAGATGGGACAGGATACGTTGCAGAGCCAGGGAGATGGCATAGTCCTTTGGTTTGAGCCTAAGTCACTCCCCAGCCACCAAAGGAAATGTGTCTTTTTTTCCTGAGAAAGAAGGAACGAGAAGGGAGTTAGATGGAGGATCAGCCAGCATATAGAGCAAACTAGCTAGTTTTTTGCATGTGGATGTACATCTCAAAGAGTGAAGAAAAATGGGGATTTGGGGTAACTTAGAGGTGTCCCCAAGTTTATAAATTATCTGGCTTTTCTGCGTGGCTCTTACCTTTGAAATATGAAGATACTGTGGATAGTTAAGCATAGAGCACAGTGTCAGAGTTTAGAATTCATCACATGATAAGTGACTCTTCTATAGGAAGAAAAGGAAAAAGGAGAGAGAGAGAGAGGGAGGGAGAGAGAAAGAAAAAAGAAAGAAAAGCCTTGTTTTCTGCTCAGCTACAGCTCCTCCTATGGGGCAGGAAAGCTCGTTGGGAGAGCTCAAATCTCCACTTTGGGAGAAAACAAAGGCAGTGTCAGAGCTGAGGCATGACTCATTGTGGGGCGATTCTACACAGATGATGGCTGTCTCAGAACATGAGGGCAAGAGCACAATTTGAGCAATTTAGGGTTGGGAGTAAGAGAGTGCAACTGACCTGGGTCCCTGAGGTCTCTCCTTTTCCAGGCTAATGTCATGTTTAACCAAACCTTGCACGTTGAGCTTTCTCTCCTAATGCGCTGAGCTGCACGATGACACTTCAGAATAATATTAAGCTTTTGCAAGCCCCTATGTTTCGGGTGAGGATGTGGTGGCAGGGTGCACCTAAAGGCTAACTCTTTGGATGCTGCTTCCACCTCTGGGAGGTGAACACAGATGATTGCTTGCCCTTCTTGAGGCCTACTTTATTATTATTATTCTTATTAATATGATTATTGGCAGTATTCCATATTTCATGCATGTTTGAGAATTCCTGGCCCATTAGTTATTTCATCCTCTTTCATACCAGCAGGTGGCAGGGAAAGTAGATCATCCCCAAATAGTCTTATAGTCCTCAATGTTCCCTGGGCTATTTGTCACCCAGCAAGGAACTTTACCTTCTTTCTAGAAGTGAGGACTGTCAGTAGACCCATCTCAAGGTCCAGCCCTAGGGTATGACATTACCTTTGTGCACCTTCTCTCTGGTGCTGGTTCCCTGTGAGAGGAGACAGTTTTAGCAATAGCAAATTTAGAATCCAGCGAAATAGCCTGTATGCTCTATCATGGTGGCAGAAGTAGCATTGACCAGCCCATAGTCTCTGTCTTGTGGTTCCCTGACCAGCCCTAGAATTTTAGAGACACCAAGAGAGATCCCAGGTCTGGAGACTGCAGTCTGCCAAGAATAGTTGAGAAGAATAAATGTTCCCTTTCTCAGCTTGGAGTTGCTAAGGGGAGGCAGTTCCGTTAGCCACTTGTAGCCAGGTGTGGCTTTACGTAACATAAATGATATGCACCCTTTATTGCTTGCTCTGTTCTTCATGCTACTAACCAGACTCTATTGATACCATGTTTATTTTAGTTTTTATTTGAAGGGGTGCTTTGCATGTCATTCTTCCTCTTGGCTATTAGTCGCGGGGGTTGAGCCTTTTCCTTTCTGTGATTCAGGTGCCTCACTCTTTCCTTTCCAGGTTCTTCCAGTTCTTTTAACATGTCAAACTCTGGAGATTTGTTCATGAGCGTGCAGTCACTCAATGGGGATTCTTACCAAGGGGCCCAGGTTGGAGCCAACGTGCAATCACAGGTAGGGACCCAGCCAATACGCTGTCAGGGGAATGTGCTAGAGTCCAGGAGCCATCAATCATATTGGCACTTCCTGCTTGTATCCAGAGAGGGAGAGAGATCAGAACTGAAACCATACCGACAACCCAACCAAACTGAAACGAAGACAACCATTGTCGTAGGGAATCTGGCCCACACTTTGTGAGTGCGTTTGGCTCTGGCTCAGCAGTCGCGCTAGGAAGTAGGAGAGCGGCAGGAAGCACAGATCAGGGTGGCCGAGGCACAACAGGTGACTGGAACCAGCATGCTCTTTGCTCGCCAAAGGCAGAGTGAGGAGTTCAGGCCACTGTCTCAATTCCCAGGTTGAGAATTGAGACATTTGTTGGTTTCCCATTTGTTGTTGGTTTCCCATCCTCCGTGTTTGCCAAATAAGGAGGTAACTGATGTGTAGGCAAGTACATTGGCATCTCAGGTTCTCATTTTAAGCTTTAAAAACACCTGACCGTGGTGACTTAACTCATTGTGTTAGTCATCCTTGAAGTCAAGGGACTTGGGTTTCTGGTGATGAGTGTGAATCTACTTTGGGAAACAAAAATTGTGATGTCAAACAAACCTCAGCACTCCACAGTAAGCAGATGGTGTCATGACCTCTCAGGAAGCCTTCCTACCCTCTCATGGTGAAGCATGTTGTGAGAGGGGAAAGAGTCTGCTCTGGGTCAGAATTATTAGGGAAATTCTGAGCCATGTGAGTCCATTTCCTCACCCTCCACACGGGAAAGAAAGCAGGATGTGCCTAGAATAGACCAACTGGCCAGTGATTCAGCCCCTTGCTCAGGCAGCACTGCCTGGAAACATGTTTGAGGTAATAGGGTCAGACTTTGGTCAGGTGACTAAACAATTTGACCAAAGTCTGACCCTATCACTTGAGGCCATCACTTAAGTCCTCAAAAACATACACACAGGGTACATACACAGCTCTCTCTCTGACATGGCTACCCGAACCTTCTCCAGACAGAACTGAGACTTTTATAAGATACTTAGTGAAGGAGAAGGCAACTTAGGATGGCCAGGGAAGAAAAGTGGGGAGAAGGGAAAATTGCTCCACTCTTTTCTCCTTAGTCCCCTTTGTTATTCCAGTCCCGACTCTCTCACCCAGTATTGTTGGATTAGGTTCAGTGTTGGGAACCCCAGTTTTCTTTTACCATTTTTACTGTGTTTCTTACTGAACTAAGAACATATCATTGGTTTGGCAGATAGAGGAGGTCTAGCCTCATCGTAATGGACTCTTTCCCAGGAAGACTATCTCTAATATGATTGCATTAATACGGTGTGCCAGAGGGGCCTGCGTGCTAACCAGCTGCCTCCCTTCCCCTGCGCCTCTCTGACTAACTCCTCTCTGTTGTTGTTCATCTGTTTAGGTGGATACCCTTCGCCATGTTATCAGCCAGACAGGAGGATACAGTGACGGACTCGCAGCCAGTCAGATGTACAGTCCGCAGGGCATCAGTGTAAGAAAACAAGGCTTCCCCCTTCCCTTTGTTTTTATTCTATCACTACCAATTATTTCAAAGCCATAGGGCCCAAAATGCCACTTAGTAGGACTTGTCTTAGCTTTACGGTCACCTAGTTTCTTGTTTCTGTATCGGTCATGCCATCGGCAACATTCTACCCTCAGAAAAAAGTGGTGATTGGGCAGGCTTCATGCAAGCAGCTGGCGTCTAGGGCTGTCAGACGCAATCAGTGTTTGCATGGCACCTGCGGCCACACGCGTTCAGCTAGAGGAGCTGCTAAACAGGTGACACCTAGTACAACAGTGGTAGGAAATGTCACCACAAGCAAGGGCCTGGGAACCTAGGGAGGAAAACCAGTGGCCCAAATCCAGAGTATCCAGGGTCTGCGGTCTTAGAAAAATAACCTTTTCCCAATCTGTCCAGGGACGATTAAAAAAAAATTAACACAGTGGCTGGGTATGTTGAAGGGATGGGGAGGGGTGCAGACCATCTTCTACTTGTTCTTGGGTGTGCTGGCGGCTCCTGACTAGCATGAAAATTCATAGCGACAAGCTATGTCGCACAGAGTGAAATCGATCAGACAGACACAAGGAGAACCGAGTGTAGATTTGGGACAGCAATCCAACTTGATTTCTCAGATCAATCGTCCGCTATCTCAGCAACGGTGACAGCAAGCTGGGACGAGAGGGGCAGCCTGGAAAAGGAGGCTGTTTTTTTAGATCAGGGGTGATTCCTGGGTTGTTAGAGGTCATGAGAGGCTTCAGTAGGAATTCCTGGCTCACAACTAGCAAAGAAAACTATCGTGGGTTGGTGGTGATCAATTTTTATTATTTGTTTCTGTTGTTGTGATGAGTAAATTAGGGATGGAAGGAAGGAAAGGTAGGCCTGATTTATTAATGTGATCTTAGACTGTACTAACTAAGGTCTAACATCTGCAGTGAGGGAGGGTCTGCCTTGGTCAAGGTGTACATGGTTTAGCCTACTGGGAAGAAATCTAGAGAATACCAATACCACCTGTTCCATCAGATGAAGAACGATTGAAAGAATCGGGAATTCCTACTCCATGAAAGAGAACGTTTGGGTGGTATATAATAGTTTTAGACACACTGTCATCTGTGAGAGGGGTTAGATTCATCATGAATGACCTAAAGGCATAGCATAGGACAGGACTGCTGAGTAGAGGATTCCGAGAAAGAGATTTCACTTGAACATTTATGGACTTTTCTCATAGTCAGAGTTCTCCAAAGAACGGATTGGCCTCTCTTAGAAGTCAAGAATTCACCATTGTTAAAAAATTCAAACATGGTTTGGGTAGCTACTTGGTACAGATGTTGTGGGCAAGAGTCAAACCCTAGATTGTGATGGTCTTGGTGACCTTGAAGGCCACTTACATTAGGAATTCTTTATTTTCTACCTTCTACAGGGGGAATTCCCTCTAGGTTTATGTAATATCTGTCCTTCTCTGGGAACAGAGCAGAGAGGTCCATGTTAACAATATTAAACATACTCTGGGTAATCACATTCCTTTCCAGGAAGGATTTCCAGAAAGAGGGATTCTTCCCATCTTGTGCTATGCAACACTATTATTATTAACTTGCCGGGAAGCCTATTTAGAAAAATACAGGACACCATCATGGGAAAGGATATTCTCAAAATGAATTACAAATGAATAAAGTTGCTCTGGTTTGTCTGAGTGTGCAGGTTTAAGCACATGCATTTATGTATTTCCTAAATCTTTTTGAGATGAAAGATAAATTTTTCCAGAGTAAGCTTTGTTCTATGCATAAGTGGAAGAGAAGAATGTGAGAAAAGTAGTGTGAGGACAAGAATATGGGTACACTCAAAAAGGGAACTGAAGAAAGTCCACAGGACTGGGCTGGAAATGGGGTTGACACTTCTGCCATGGGGTGTTTTTCTTTCCTAATTGGGTAGCATAGGACAGAACAGTAGACCAACTCTGGAGGGGTCAACCCTGACCCGCATGACATCATCTGTTGGTCTGGGAATAATTTCTGAAATCGTGTAACCAAACATGTGCAGACAATTATGTCTGATTACATAAGCCCACCACAAAGACTGGGCTTGAAAATGCCACTTGAAAGAGTCTCTCATTTTGCATTAATTTCTCTTTTTTTCTTGTGAACTGTGGTTATTTTCTTTCTGGGTCTTTAATATGCAGGGTAAATGAGTCAAAAGCTGATCATGATATGTTCTTTGATATCAATTTTAAATTGCACCCCCTGTAGGAGGCTCAGTTAGTTATAGTGAGACATATTCTCAGATGATGGTGTTGGATGTTGAGTTGAGTCATGGGCATGTATGGCGTAGGACTGTGGCTGCCAAGAGGAGAGAGGGAAAGCGAGAGAGAGGAAGGGAGGAGAGACAAGGAAGGACAGGAATGAAATGCTGGAGCCAAGAAATAAAAATAAACAGCCCCTAAACCCGAAACTGTGGTGGAATTCCCAGCCAGGCTCTGGATTACGTTTCGTTGGGTAGAGGACATTTTCTGGGCAGCCTTTATCCACTCTCCTGGCTGGGATTTCACAGTGCCCGTATCTTATCCAACCAATGTCTATTTTAACTCCCATCAAGTTCAGGCCACTTGCCTCCAAGTGACCACACAGCCAGTAGGATGGCCAGACGTAGCACAGGGTCCTATAAAGGGAGCCAGGACACCAGTCCCAGTAACCCTGGTCCTCACAGGCGAACATCACATCTCTCTGCTATAAAATAGAGCCGGTAATTCTCACCCTTCACACCTCCAGGACTGCTTTAGGGAAAATGAGAAAATAAGCAGGAAAGGGCTTGGCAAGGCATAAATTATTCCACGTGAGTGCAGTGTGAAATTTTATAAGCGATAACTTTCTAATTTGACCTTTTTTTCCTCTTGTGTGAGCAGTTTTCCCAGTAGGGAGTGCCTAGTGAGGACAGGTTAGGACACAGCTGTCACTTCCCCCCCTTCTGATGGAAAGGTGTGCTTTTGAGATGGATATAGTGTTTCTCAAGGCTAAAGACCCCCTTCTCTAGCCTCTGTGAGAGTGAAATTATACCCCCGTAAGTACTTTGTGTTCTCATATGACAGCGGGCAATACTTGCTGGGTTTAGAGTGGCTCTATGTAATGGAGGGAGATTATTCCACTTCTCTGTCAATCAGACATACTTAAAGATCACTTAGCTATCACATTTTTTCCTTCCCATTCCCACTGCCACCATCCTAGTGCTAGAAATAGTTCATTAACTAGACTATTGTAATAGCTTCGCAGACACTGCTGCTGTCTTCAGTTCCTCCTCTGTCCCGCACACGTCCCCTGGACTTTATCATTTCTGGCTCAGAAATCATCAGTGACTACTGTTTCTTACCCAAGCAAGCTCCAACCCTGATTCCCACATTGAGGGGCTTCCATGTCTGACTTCAACATACCTATCCTTCCACCTCGTCCTCCCATCATGGAAGTATCCTCCAGATGCTATTCAAGCCTGGTCAGCTCACCTGCCCCTGGCTTTGTCCCTCCCCCCTCAGCGTGGTCAGCTCACCTTCCCCTGGCTGTGTCCCTCCCCCCCTTCAGTGTGGTCATCTCACCTTCCCCTGGCTGTGTCCCTCCACCCTCAGCGTGGTCAGCTCACCTTCCCCTCCCTGGTACCTTCCCCCTCTGCGTGATCAGCTCACCTTCCCCTGGCTATGTCCCTCCCCCCTCAGCCTGGTCAGCTCACCTTCCCCTGGCTGTGTCCCTCCCCCCTCTGTGTGGTCAGCTCACCTTCCCCTCGCTGGTACCCTCCCCCTCTGCCTGGTCAGCTCACCTTCCCCTGGCTGTGTCCCTCCCCCCTCTGCGTGATCAGCTCACCTTCCCCTGGCTATGTCCCTCCCCCCTCAGTCTGGTCAGCTCA
>CAUYON010181586.1:0-23494 GCA_963573935.1 Arctocebus calabarensis
GCTGGTCATTAGCCTTTGTGAAATGAATAGAAGAATGAGTGAATGGTTGTTCTTGCAAGACCTCTTAAAAATCCTGTCTCTCAGCCCTCAGAATGGCAAAAGATATTTTCCTGTTATGCCTCCGACAAAGGTTTAATAACCTAAACTAGTTGCCTGAGATTTCCTTAATATGTATTAGTTTTATCTTATGTTTTTTTTTTTTAATGAAAAATGTTATACAGTGTTAGTATGCATAAGTACAGGCAAAAACTATATGGTAACTTACTACAAGCTAGGTATAAACTTCAGTACCATTTTCCAGTAGTAGTGTTATATAACATCCATACTATTATAGTTATATAATAAAGTACACTCACATATTCTAATAAAGTACACGCATGAAGTAAATCATTGGGACAAGAATGGCAGTCTGTGGCTTTATAATTTAATTTGTAAAATTTCCTGTGTGTGCAACTGCTACCTCCTTTAGAAATATCTTTATGAAATTTATTGGAGTAACTATTCCCATACAAGGTTTAACAGGTATAGTTTTACAATTATGAATGATACTAGCATTCATTATAATGTCATTAATCTAAACGGTGGCAAATGTCACTACAAATAGTTATTGATCCTCTTAGCATGTTTTTGCTATATGGACAAGAAGTTTGAAATCTTTTTTGTTAAAAATAGAACTTCATATTAGAAGGGAAATTTTATTCTGCTGACTCTTTAGGCATTGTGATATTTAATTTTATGTATCAACTTGATGAGGCTATGGGTAGCTCAGATACTTGGTTAAACGTTATTTTGGGTGTGTTTGTGAGGGTGTTTCTGGATGAGATTAGCATTGGAATTGCTAGACCCAGTAAAGTAGATTATCTTCTTGGGTGGGGGTGGGCTTCATCCAATTCCTCAGAGGCCTAAATAGAAAACACAAATATAGTTCAGAAAGAAAGAGCAGAGAGGAGGTGGAGGGGAGGGGAGAGCGGAGGGATCTCACCTAATGTGCACAGTGCAAGGGTATATTTCAAAACAACGAAGAGTATATTATAAATGTCTTACCATAAAAAATAAGTGAGGCGATGGTTATGTTAATTGGTTTGATTTCACCATCCCAAATCATCACATTGTACCCCATAAATGTATACAGTTATGATTTAACAAAAATTTAATTTAAAAAAAAGAAAACAAAGAAGAAATAAGAGAAAATTTGCTCCCTCTCTTGCCTGTTTTTGAGCTTGGCTCTCCGATTCTCAGCCTTTGGACTCCTATTAGAACTATAGCAATGGCTCTGCTGGATCTCCAGCTTGCAAATGGCAGATCTTGGAAGTTTTCAGCCTCCATAATCTCATGAGCCCATTTCTTACAGATCCTGTTTCTCTGGAGAACCCTGACTAACATAGGAACTGCATTTTATACTCTGATGGATGGTGATACCTTTTAAATTTAAAAAATTACATAAAAGAGACAGGAGATAAAGCAGTATTGTTATCAAAGAGAAACTAAAAAAGACATGAGACAGAGCCTTGGACTGTTCAAGTCAACCACTTTAAAGTTCTAATGTGATCAACAGAGACATTGTTCTTAAAAACTAAATTTTATAATAAAATAAATTGAAAGGCGTTGAAGTGAGTAAATTCTTAAAAAGCCTTTTGACATGCTGTAGCAAAATAAGAATGCAAAAAAACCAGGATGAGCTACAGAATCATGTAAAAACGTCAGTATCCACGGTTGTTGAATATAAACCACTTGAATGAATCCAAATATCTTGAAATGTTTATGAAAGAAAAGGGCAAAGTCAAGGCAAAGACAAGAAGCACAGCAATGAATATAAGATACAGAGCACTAAAAACAAAGGAGAGAACATAAAAGAAGTAAAGATATTTCCCCTGCATTTGGATAAGTAAGAATAAAGATTCTAGATAGATGGAAGAGGGAGAAAGGCTCTGGTTTGAGTTTAGCTACATAAAGAAAAACTTAGCTAAGGAGTCAAAGATGATCCCAAGATTTCAACATGTTTTACATCACGATTATTTTCATTAATAGTCCCTTAAATTACTTGCTCTTAAAATTGTGATAGGATTTGACTTGGCTTTTAATCTAACTTGTACTTAATTAGAAAAAAGAGATTTCAGATCTGGCATATTTACAATGGTGTAGAAAGAAATCTGGAAATATGCCCTTACGCAGTTGCAAAGGAAAAGTATAACTTGTCATTTCTTCAACAGTATGAAATTACTGTCTTCAACACTAAAAAAAGAATAACCAGTTAAAAGAATCTGACCTAACACTTGAGGCAAATGATTTAATATTTTTACAGCCTAACTTATTTTATGCACTGCCACAAATTTGTGTTAAAGCTGTCTTCCTTTTACTTCACATGAAACTCAGTTCTAAAAACAGTCAAGTCTAAAAATAAGCAAAACCCACAGATTAAGTGTAGCTTTACACATGTACAAATAACAGAGAAGTCTCCACATCTTCCAGGAAAATAAATGGTGGATCTACTTGTTCCCACTACTGCTCTATGCTGGGTCAAACCTCTGAAACGTTTTTGTTAAAATATAAACTATATTATTACAAAAAGCAAATTGATTCCTGAATTCCATTAAGTTAATTCCTCTGTCCCAGACAGATCCATGAGCTTTACTAAAAGATATGTAAATGTGAGGGAAAAGAGTCTTATATTTAACCTTACAAGAACAAAATAATTACAATCTACAAATATCAATAATGTGCCTAACATATGCTTTGATTCAGTTCAGGGAAAGAAGCCATATGGGGAGTAAAAGAAGTGAATTCACCTCTAAAACATGTTTTATTTATTATATTTCTCTATCCCTTTCTAAAGTCTCTACTCCCAGGAACCTTGCAGGACATCTAAAAAGCTCAACAAGGTATGCACAAAGGACAGGCAAAATATTTTTATGGAAAACTTATGTGCACTTCAATTATCATCACCCATGTTTTTCAGAGAGAGCAATGATGCCTTATTTTGCAACAGAGACTGCCTTTGTAACTCAGCAGTATATCAGGAAATATAATAGAATAGTCACCCATCAGCTTTAATGGAAGCATCTTCCTACCCTTGTTCATCCATCCATCAACAACCTCAACAGAAAAACAAAAAACATTAAAATAATATTTTTGTTGGGTTTACTGACATTCTCCAAAAGATATAAGAAAATCTATTCTCAGGCTTTTAAACTAATTCTTTCACATATTAAGATAGTTATCTTCTTAAGGTGCATCCATGTTGTTTTATAATTAAATAAAAAAAGAAAGAGAAAAACAATGGCAGGATCCTTCAGATGGCTTTCCAGCACAGTTAAAAGAACTGAATTATAAGGTATACACATACTCTTTTGTTTGTTAATTCTTTTAAAGGACAACAGGATGAACTGACTATTTCACTGACTATAATACAGTGTAAAGATTACCATAAACTAACTACAGAAACCTGACATACAAACAGGACTGTTGGAAAAAACTGATGAGGCATAAATTATTTCTTGTTTTCATCAGAACAGGAGTATTCATTTTAAATGTGAAAAAAATTCATATACATAATTTTATAGATAACACTAATAATAAATTGGAATGAAGTCAAAGAAAAAAAAATATTTTTCTCAAGTTCCTCTCCATGTGATTTTAAAGCAACAGCACCTCAGAAGGTAAATTATACTTTTGACCTCCAAGTGGAATCTATGATATTTACAATAAATCTTGTTTTGAAAAATACTGCATATTGATGATCTGGGTGTTCTCTCCCCTTCTTCTATGGGTTTTTGTTTAATTTCAGTGAAAAGCATTTTCACTGGAAATTAGAAGGTTGATGGCAGATAGATTAGTAAGATAATAAATACTACACCCAGATCATTTCTAATATGAGCTAGGTACAGATAAACGCATGCTTAGCCAACCTTTTATCATCTGATCTTGGACAAAGACACCAAGAGACATAATTATGTAAGAGGGCACTGCACTCTTCGTGGTATCTATCTTCCATGAAAGATACCCTATCAAATATCCTTATTTCCCTTAAAATATCGAATAGACGTACAATCAATTTATAAAAACTCATTTCAAAATACATTTTCTGTGGGTTCTAAGACTCGACCACCTGCTATAAAATGTAGAAATTTATTTTCCTTTCCAAATGTGTTTTCCTTTTAAAACTCTTAAAATAATTTAAGTCTTTTTAACTTAATTCATGATTTTATAAACTTAGATCATATGCTTCTTCATTCATTTCCATCTTTTAAGATCATAGAGATTCTATTTTTTTTGGAGACAGAGTCTCACTATGTTGCCCTCAGTAGAATGCCATAGCATCACAGCTCACAGCAACCTCAAACTCTTGGGCTTAAGCGATTCTCTTGCCTCTGCTTCCCAAGTAGCTGGGACTACAGGTGCCTGCCACAATGCCCAGCTATTTTTTTTGTTGCAGTTGTCACTGTTGTTTGGCAGGTCCGGGCTGGATTCAAACCCGCCATCTCCAGTGTATGTGGCTGGCACTCTAGCTGCTGAGCTCTAGGCACCAAGCCAAGATCAGAGATTCTTAGTAAATATTTGAAGTTCTTCATTAGTTAATGAATTACCTTTCCTCCTTTTTTACCTACCTACCTGTTTTTCCTGAACTCTGACAATGAAAACTGTACCAAATAATAGAGGTATCAATCCACTAAGGTTTTGTACAAAGAGAAGATGCTTCTCTTTTGTTTCTCAAACTATTTTTAGTCCACCTCAAAATCCTAAATGATACCTGGTGCTCTAAATAAGTTAAATTATCCACAGGGAAGAAAGAAATTAATTTCATGGAGAATTCTCACATATACAAGATTCTGCTGATAGCCCCAAAAGTAATCAGCAGCATGTTACAATTCTTTCCAAACTCTAGTAAATTCAATCAATGGGCAAAGTACCAACGCATCAGGAAAGGAATCTCAACACAATAATGTGAAATATGAAAAACTAACAAATTTTCTATTATCTAAAGTTACAACTTATTTAAATGCCATTTTTCAGAAATAAGAATACATTTACTGGCAGAAACAATTTAAAAACATAACTAAATAATAAACTAAAAAACACAATAAACATAAAAGGTATCTTGAAATATAAATATGTAGTATCACATTTACTTCTAAATTAATCAAAGAATAAAAACAGAGACTATTTGGCTACAAGTATGAAGCTAACATAACCAGCCAAAGACTGACATATAGAATCAAAAGTTAGCAAGATAAAAATGTTTTAGAAGAGACCATTACACCAAAAAAATGATGGAAATTTTCACATTGTAAGAATATCAGCTGTAACTTTGGCTTTTTACCATTCTGTATATAAATACATACATACTGTATTTATGAATAACCTACTCATAAATACTTAGACAAAAGACTTGTACACTGAAAACCACAAAGAAATTAAAGAAGAAATAAATTAATAAAAAGATATCTATGTTCATGGAATGAAAGACTTGATTTTTTTTTTTCACAAAGTCTCACTTTGTGGCCCAGGCTATAGTGTAGTGGCTTGATCATAACTCACTGTAACCTCAAACTTCAGGGTTCAAGTGATACTCCTGCCTCAGCCTCTTGAATAGGTAGGACCACAGAGGTACTGCCACATCCAGCTAATATTTTAATTTTTTTTTATAGAAATGGTGGTCTTGCTATGTTACCCAGTCTAGTCTTAAACTCTTGGCATCAACCCCTCCTCCCACCTCCACATTCCAAAGGGCTGGGATTATAGGGATGAGCCAACACGCCTAGTAGAAGGCTTACTTAGAAGATAATATTACCCAAAGTAATCTACACATTAATGCAATTTCTATCTAAATCTCAATACCTTTTTTTTTCTTTTTTTGTAGAAATAGAAAAACACATCCTAAAATTCATATGGAATCTCAAGGGACTCTGAATGGTCAAAACAATCCTAGAAAGGAAGAACAAATTTGGAAGCTTCACACTTCCTGATTTCAAAACTTACTACAAAACAGTAATCAAAATAATGTGATACTGACATATGGACAGACAGACCACTAGAATCGAATAGAGAGTCCATAAAATAAACTCTTGCATATATGGTCAACTGATTCTTTTTTTTTGAGACAGAGTCTCAAGCTGTGGCCCTGGATAGAGTGCTGTGGTATCACAGCTCACAGCAACCTCCAGCCCTTGGACTTAGGCAATTCTCTTGCCTCAGCCTCTTGAGTAGCTGGGACTACAGGCACCCACCACAACGCACGGCTACTGGTCAACTGAATTCTTTTTTTTTTTGAGACAGAACCTCAAGCTGTCACCTCAAGCAACCTCCAATTCCTGGGCTCTAGTGAGTCTCCTGCCTCCTCCTCCCAAGTACACGCCCAGACATTTTTTGTTTGCAGCTGGATTCAAACCCACCAGCTCAGGTGTACGTGGCTGGTGCCTTAGCCCATTGAGCCACAGGCGCCGAGCCTGGTCAACTGAATTCTTAACAAGAGTGTTAAGGCTATCCAACAGGGAAAGAATAGCTTTTTCAACATTGGTGCTGGGAATACTGGATATCCACATACAAGACTGAACTTTGACTCTTACCTTATACCTAGGGGCGAAATTGCTGGATCATATGGTTAATTCTATGTTTAACAATAAGCTGTTTTCCACAGCAGCTGTTCCATTACTATCAACAAGGCATGAAAGTTCAAATTTTTCCACATCCTCTTATGTGATGCACAAAAATTAATTCAAAATGAACCAGAGACCTAAATATAAGACATAAAACTAAACTTTTAGAACAAGAAAAAATTCATAATACTAGACTTGGCACTGATGTTAATTAATTCAAAATGAACCAGAGACCTAAATATAAGACATAAAACTCAAACTTTTAGAACAAGGAAAAATTCATAATACTGGACTTGGCACTGAGGTATTGAAATTAACACCAAAAACACAGGCAATAAAAAAAGAATTGGACTTCAACAAAATTAAAAACTTTTGTGCAGGGCAGCATCTTGTGGCTCAAAGGAGTAGGGTGCCAGCCCCATATGCCAGAGGTGGCAGGTTCAAACCCAGCCCTGGCCGAAAAACTGCGGGGGGGGGGGGGGCGGGGAACTTTTGTGCAGGCTTGGCACCTGTAGCTTAAGCTGCTAAGATGCCAGCCACATACACCAGAGATGGCGGGTTCGAATTCAGGTCCACCAAACAACAATGACAACTATAACCAAAAAATAGCCAGGTGCTGTGGCGGGCACCTGTAGTCCCAGCTACTTGGGAGACCGAGGCAAAAGAATTGGTTAAGCCAGGAGTAGAGGTTGCTGTGAGCTATGATGCCACAGCACTCTACCTAGGGTAACAGCTGAGGCTCTATCTCAAAAAAATAAAAGAAACTTTTGTGCATCAAAGAGCACTATCAAGATAATCATAAGACAACCCAGAAGATGGATAAAATGTTTGCAAATCACACAACTGTGAATAGATTTTATATCCATAATGCATAAAAATAATATATACAAATAAATAAAAGTCGGCCCAATTAAAACATGGGCAAAGGCCTTGAATAGGCATTTCTCCAAAGATATATGAATAGCCAATAAGCACATAAAAGGATGCTCAACATCATCAGTCATTAGGGAAATGCAAACTGAAACCACAATGAATTTACCACTTCACACTTACTAGGATGTGTCACAAAAAAATCAAAACAAAACAAAGAAACAAAAAAAAAAGCCACACAGAAAATAAGTGTTAATGAGGATGTAGAAAAATTGAACTGTCATGCCTTGCTGGTAGGTATAACGTAGCTACTGTAGAAACTGTATTGTTAAACATAGAATTAACCATATGATCCAGCAACTCCATTCCTTAGTATATACCTAAAAGAAAGCAAGGATTCAGATAGTTGAACACCACTGTTCATAGCAGAAATTATGCAATAGCCAAAGGTTTTGTAGCAGTCAAAAGGAAACAACCCAAGGGTTTATCAACAGATGAATGGATATGAAAAAATGCACAGTATCACTAATCCTCAGGGAAATGCAAATTAAAACCACAATGACGGCTTGGCTCCTATAGCTCAGCAGCTAGGGCACCAGCCACATACACTGGAGCTGGTGGGTTGGAATCCAGTCCTGGCCTTCCAAACAACAAAGACAATTACAACCAACAAATATCTGGGTGCTGTGGCAGGTGCCTGTAGTCCCAGCCACTTGGGAGGCAGAGGCAAGAGAATCACTTAAGCCCAAGAGTTTGAGGTTGCTATGAGCTGTGACGCCACAACACTCTACCCAGGATGACATAGTGAGATTTTGTCTCAAAAAAATAAAAAAATAAAACCACAATGAGATATCACCTTACCTCTCTTAGAATGGCTTTTATTAAAAAGTCCAATAGATGCTAGTGTGGATGCAGAGAGAAAGGAACACTTTTACACTGCTGGTGGGACTGCAAACTAGTACAACCTCTATGGAAAACAGTATGGAGATTTCTCAAAGAGCTAAAAGTAGACCTACCATTTGATCCAGCAATCCCTCTACTGGGTATCTACCCAATGAAAAATAAGTCATTTTATCAAAAGATACCTACACTCAAATGTATATTGTAGCACAATTCATATTTGCCAAGATGTGGAACCAACCCAGTGCCCATCAATCCATGAATAGATTAACAAAATGTTGTATATGTATACCATGGAGTATTATTCAGTCATAGAAAGGATGAATTAATGCCTTTTGCAATAATTTGGATGAAATGAGAGACCATTTTCCTAAGTGAAGTATTTATAGAATGGAAAAACAAACCTAGTACCACCTGTACTAACTATTAAACTGGAACTAACAGATGGGCATAGAATGTGCACACAGGGAAGAAAAACTCAGTGGAAATCACTCAGGGAAAGGGGCTGTAGGGTAGAGAAGGGGAGGGGCAAAAACCTACCTAATGGGTACAATGAATGTGGATGGTGGCACATCCACAGCCATGACTCAAGCATTATAAAAGTGAACCATGTAACCAAAAGCAATTGTACCCCCTTAACATTTTGAAATTTAAAAATATATATATTTCTATATTGATATTTTATTCATCCCATTTCTTGAGTTTTGGTAATAAATTTTAGATATTTTGAAATTTCAGTATTTAGGGAAAATGCTTTGAGAACCCAGATAGTTTGAGAATTCATATTTGTTCTGATTTTGTATAGTTCAAATTTAATCCAATTTCCCAGACAACTTTTTCTGTTATAATTATGCTATTTCTCATGAACTAAAATTACCATGCTGGTTCATTTAATAAATGTAAAAAATGCAAAACCTCATAAAAAGTGGTATATATATATGTACAACAGAGTATTATTTAGCCATAAAAAGGAATGAAATTCTGATATATGCTACAACATGGATAAATCTTGAAAACACTAGTAGCGAAGGAAAATGAACTAGGCAAAAAGAACAAAAATTGTACAATTCCACTTACATAAGTTACTAGAAAAGGCAATTTATAGCAACAAAGACTAAAAGAGTTTATTGGTTGGGGGGAATTGAGAGATACTGTTTAATGGATACAGAATTTCTATTTAGGATTATGGAAAATTTCTGGGAAGAGAAAATGGTGATGGTTACACAACGTCATAAATGTACTATCAGTGAATTGTACATTTAAAAATGGTTAAAATGGTAAATTTTATGTTGTGACATTTCATCACACACAAAAGATCCTATGCAGTGAATACTAGTTATCTCCCACTACAGCCGACATCCACTTTGTTTAGATTTCCGAATTACTAATAAACATATTCTGTATTTATTTGCATGAAATTCATAAAATCTCTCTTTTCATTTAAATTGATACATATTACATGTTTTCGGGTAAACATGATATTCTGATACATTCATGTTTTGTAAAATAATCAAATCAATGTAATTAGAATATTCTTTACCTTACACAATCACTTTTGTTAATGTGGGATCATTCAAATTATTGTCTAATAGCTATTTTTAAATATACAATAGATAATTGTTTATTATAGTCATTCTACTAATTTATCAAACATTCAGTCTTATTTATTCGATTTACCTGTATTTTTAGACTGATTAATCAACCTCTCTTCCTTCTCTCCTAACCGCTAGAAAATGAGTTTCTCCTTAAAAATAGCCCCTGGTATGTTGAACAGGGTACCCTAGAACATACTTTTGAAAACTCTAATTTGATTACTATTTTAGTATATTTACCTACACTAGAAATTTTAAAAGTTGTAACTTAACCAGAAGACACCCATATATTCCATTGATGCACTAAACATGTACATTTATAGTCCAAGTACTAAAAATGAACACTGTACCTGATACAGCATAATAGGCTCTATGTTATATCCTAAGGTATCAGCAAAGTTCTTAGCAACGACTGTTTTTCCACAGCCCTACAAATGAAAACACAATTATTGAAGGGATAAGTCAAAACAATCAAAAGCCAAAAAAATGAAAGTTTTCACTGAGACTGCCATTCTTACCTTTCCTCCAATTAAACATATGTCCTTAACCATGTGAGACTGCATCATTTCAGCTTGTAGCTGCTTATGGCTTAAAGTCTGGATGAAATAGTCTGATGCACAAGGTTGACTTAATGGCCTGGTCCCAGCTGGCACCTATAATTAGAGAAAGGTAAATAAATATGCATATGCTTTTCTCAAAATATTAGTAACTTAAAGCACATAATGGCACTAAAAGGCTCCCACTCATTCCTTGCTCAAGTCTATACTTTTCTGAGCAGTATAGAATCTAGGTGCCACTATTTTCTCACTAACAGATCTGAGAATCATTATCAGATTTCCAAATCAATCACTCCCCTAAAATTCAAGTCTCATGCTGTCTCATATTCATAAGAATCATGTCATTTTCATGCTATTTGTGATTTGTAATAATAGCATCACCATTCGAGAATCCCAAATTCCAGTTATTAAGCACAGAATTTTAAATATCCAAAGTCACCAAGAACCACCTGATTTCTTTTTTTTGTGGAGACAGTCTCACTTTTATCGCCCTCGGAAGAGTACCATGGCGTCACACAGCTCACAGCAACCTCCAACTTCCGGGCTTAGGCAATTCTCTTGCCTCAGCCTCCCAAATAGCTGGGACTACAGGTGCCCACCACAACACCCAGCTATTTTTCTGTTTCTGCAGTTCGGCCGAGGCCGGGTTTGAACCCGCCACCTTCGGTATATAGGGCCGACGCCCTACCGATGAGCCACATCCATTTCTAAAAGCCATATCCACAAATTCTTTTCACTTTTATCTTAGTTTTCCACTCAGGAGCATCTATTCATAAAATATATAGAGAGATATACAAATACATATTTTTTTTTGCAGTTTTTGGCCAGGGCCAAGTTTGAACCCACCACCTCCAATATATGGGGCCGGCACCCTACTCCTTTAAGCCACAGGCACTGCCAAATCTCTTTATTTCTTACCGTATTATTCGTTCCCTGAGGGTCATGCTCTGATGAGGACTTTGGACCTAATCATACTATATACACAACATGAACCTTAAAGAATTTTAATTTTGGAAGTAATTTGCATTTAAGAATGATCATCCTGGTCTTAATATGGAAAACTAATTGGAAGGGACTGGAGCCAGTGAAGTTAGAGAGCCATTACAAAAGCGAAGCAAATAATATATGTACTACTTGGCCACTGGAAAAATCCTATGTCATTCTTTAAAACCTAGCTCAAGTTCTACCTCCTCTCTGAAGCCTTCCCTAGTCCTTCTCCTGAATCCCAGTATTACTCCCTTCCCAATGTCCCCATAGACATTCCAATGTAGTCACCTGCTTGTATGCCAAGTTATCAGCTATATGAGGTCATATGTAAGAGACAGAGAGTAAAGAGGAAAGTGACCCCCTAGCTATCCTAGAAATCCCGGCCATGACATTTCCTAGCTAGTGACCATAGGTGAATCAATGAACCTCTTACATTTCAGTGGTCTAATCTGTAAAATAGAGATAGTAAAACTTATCTCTAGGGCTACTGGGAATTTAAATGCATAACATATACAAACAAGTAAATGCAGCAACTAACACACAATAAACAAGCAAATCTTACTTATTCAATGTTTAGTTCAATGAATAACTATAGTAACATGAATAATATTAATACCACATTAAAACAAAAAAGCTTATCATGAAAGTTTGCTATGCCACAACATAAAAAAGCAAGATTTATCCTTTTTGACATTTACTTAGCATGTTTCAAGCTTTGTTTCCTAGTTTTCTATGACCTCTTGGGGTTCTTAGCACCCAAGAATAAAAGGTTAGAAAAAAGGGAAATAAAGCAAGCAGACAGACTCTAGGTGGGTCATTATGAAAGTTTCAAGACACACAAAAATCAAGAAATGTGAAATCTGTGCAGATGGAAACAAAGAAGCCCTCCCAGCAACACTGATAAGCTGAACAAGTTGAAACTTGCACAGGTGAATCAGAAAGGATGCTGTTGACTGTTTCTTGGAAGTGAAATAATGGACCATAACACAGTTTGTCTCAAAACTTTCATATGGACCTACATATGACAAATGCCATTCCCCTCTTCTAAAAAATATTCAAACAGAACAACTCTTCTTTTAACAGTTTTATGTAGCTGAGAAAGATTTTACTTGAGAAGAGGGTTCTCTGGCGGCTAAAATATATTTGAAAACACTATTTCTTACCAAGGATTCATAATACAAAATGTTTTCATTTATCAACCCTTGATTTTAATTTCCCGGAGGTCAATTTGGACTTCTGATGAAAGGCTATCCTATTTGTCTCCTGAATTTTTTCAGTTCACGAGCACACGTGACTCTGGAGACACAGATATACTGACAAATAGATGGGCTATTATCAATCCAAGGAATAACTTGTATCATAAAATCAATTCAGGTCATAAAAACAGGCACAACAATGTAGAGCATAGAAAAAACAAACCTGTGATTCTTTACCTTAATAGTCACCTCTTTTTTTGCAATCTGGATAGTCACGGAAGCATGGTTTTCAGTTATCCTCTCCACTCTTATAATCTCTTTATGAAGCATAGAGCTTTCTGAATCTTGGAGTTCAAAGCGCTGCCAAATTATAAGAAAATCATGTAATTTACTTTTCATTTTAGTATTAGTGTTGACTATCTGGAAGATCCACCTTATTTTGAGCTGAAATCCATTCCATAGTATAAAAGTAGAGGTTAAAAAAAAAGTTAATGAGATAAATTTCTTTCCATTTCTATTTTTACCACTCTACTTAAATCAATTATAAAATATGAAAATAGTCCCTAAAATTTACTAAGTGACAGAAAATGGAATCAGCGAATTCCTGACTTGGCAGGAGTTCATAGCTTATATTTCTTGATAATCAAAGGTTTCAGTTTCCTAGACAGGGATGATAAGACTCCTGAAAACAGCTGAAATGAAACATGGCCTAAGTTAGTTGCTTTTTAAATCAACCAAAGTTAATGTGTTGCCTGAAATTCATGAAAAAACAGAACTTCTTGGATAGCACGCTGTTGTCTGCTGTGTACAGAGATTAACTGACTAATATATAACAATCAACCTTCTATAGCATTTGACATGGTGGCTTCTACACTGTAGGATTCTCAATATTTGTCAAACTGGATTCAAAAGGCTAGGACCATTGATTCTTTCTCGATATGGGCCTTTTACTATGCTGTTGAACACTGAAAATAAAAATCTTCGCACCACACTGCCTAACCAAAAAAGTAGCTCTCTTGAGCTCTTTTCACAAAACCCCTCAACAACTAATACAAACTATTACTATTCTCCGTAAGAGTCAACCTCAGTCCACCTACCCCTCTCTCAGTAGGCAATCTAGTTGCCTCCTTCACTCAGAAGGGAGACTACAGACACACACTCCTCTCCTCCTCACCAGTATAGAATGTAAGCCCCATTAGGGAAATATCACAGGTATTGGTTCGCTCACTACAAATCTCAAAAACCTAGAATCATATATGGGATATAATCAATGGTCAATAAAGGTTAAATAAACAAATGAAATCCTTTCTCCTTCATCCTAAAACTCACTGATATTTTTTAATCCTTACTTCTTTTCCCACTGCCTCAGTAGAAAGGACCTCTGCTTTAAGTACGAATGGATGGAAAGCCACCAGAAGTCTTTCTTCATCTCAGATTACATATGGTAATTCCATCATTCTACTTCCTGGGTGGAAAGTACCGTTCTCCATCATTCCAAACCAAGGCACAATGGTGCTCTGGAAATGTCCTTTTCTAGCTCAGCCATCCCGTATTTCTTGTCCCTTTTACTTATCAAAATGTTTGTCTCCCCCATTCTAAAATACAGTCAATTCTTGATTCTATATCTTCCTTGAGGTACCCATCATATTTTGGCATCTGCTCACCATCAAACATTATTTTGCCAGCAGTATATAATCACTGTTTTAGCTTCTTCAACTCCCACTTCCTATCCAACCCACTGACTTTTTGGCTTACATTCTACCACTCCACTGAGACTAATCTTAGTAAATTCACCAATAATATCCTATCTGACAAATTAAATAAACCAGTTTTCTTCCTACTTCATTGTTTCCTCCGCAGTCTTATTTTGCATGTTCTTCTTTTTTTAATTTCATTTTTTATTAAAGTATAACTGTATGCATTTATGGGGTACAATGTGATGATTTGATATACAATATGGAATGCTTAAATCAAAGTTCTTCATCATCTTGACCCATACACATTCAGAAGTGGACCTTTTATTTTTTTTTATTTATTTATTTATGTTATTTGAGATAGCGTTTCACTATGTCACCCTTCATAGAGTGCTGTGGCATCACAGCTCACAGCAAACCTCTAACTCTTGGGTTTAAATGATTCTCTTGCCTCAGCCTCCCAAGTAGCTGGGACTACAGGCGACTGCCACAATGCCTGGCTGTTTTGTTGTTGTGATTGTCATTGTCATTGTTGTTTAGCTGGCCCAGGCTGGGTTCAAACCCACAAGCCTCAGTGCACATGGCCAGCACCAAAACCACTGTGCTACCGTCGCACAGCCAGAAGTGGACCTTTTAGATCTTCTAGTTACATTCATTTTAATCTCATTTAGTTTCATGACTTAACAAACCATGTGTAATTCAGCAGTTCTCAAACTGTGGGCCACGACCCTTTTTTAACAATGAAAATACATTGTGGCATTAGGAAGGTTGAGAACCACTGAGTATATGCTCATAACTTCTGGCCTTCTCTCTCCAGTCCACAGCTCACTCCTGAACTTCTGACTGCTCTCTTGCAATTTCCATCTTTATAGCTAATAGACATCTCAAATTAAACATGTCCAGTACTCAGGTCAGATTTTTTCCCATATTCTCTATCTCCAACTTCATCATTATAGTTGCTCAGGTCAAAAATCTTGAAATCATCCTTGTCTCTTTGTTTCAACATGACATCCAATTCTTCAGCAGATCATATGATTCTAACCCTTAAAATATAACCCAAACCCAACTATTTCTTACCAAACTCAAAGCTAGTCAAAAATATTATAATTGCTCAACTGGATTAACATAATATTCTATTTATTGGTTTTACCCTCTGTAGTCTATTCACCACTCAGCAGTCAAACAAGCCTGCTAAAATGATCATTCAAATGAGATATTCCTCAAATCCCTCTCACAGCATTCCATCTCACTCAGACTGTAAGCAGGAGTCCTTCCCATAGCCTACAGAGCCTGGTATGATCTGACCTCCATTACCTTCTGATTTCATCTGCTATACCTCTCCTTCACTCACTCTGCCTATCACACTGCCCTTTGCTGTTCCCAAAATACTCCAGACATACTCCTGCTTCATTGTTCCCTCTGTCTGAAACGCTTCCTACCCACAGGACTTTTCTCCTTCAGATTTTTATTGAAATGTCCTTTTGTCAGTGAGGTCATCCATTCTTCAAGTGACACTATACACCTATTTACTTACCTGATTGGTGATTTCCCTTCACTAAAAAACAAGCCCCAGGAAGGCAGGAACTTTTGTCTATTTTGTTTACTGCTACATCTCCAGTATGGCACTGCCTGGCTAAATGACTACATGGAAGGATGGATGGAATGAACCATCTTTTTTGGAGTGAATAATCTAAAAGTCTTCATGCAACCAAACATCTCTGTAGCATTTGAAACTGTTGCTACAGCTTTCCTCTTGAATCACTTGCTTCCAATGCTCCATTAGAACACTCTCTGCCGTGTACTTCTACCTCTCTAGCTGCTCTTCCTCTACATAATTTGAAGGTCTTACCCACTATCCAATCCTTAAGTGTTCAGTCTTCAGTCAATTTTTCTTCTCATTATACTTGCTTCTATTATTCCACTTTCTCAAGTTAGTTAATAGAATCTCTGTCTACCCAACTTGTCCAAGCTAAGATTCATGGACATGTCTGATTTCTATTAGATTCTTTTTTATCAATCCCCATGAATCCAACTAACACCAGCCACATTAATGACTCCCCAAGTCTTTATCTTTAATATCAAAATACCTCTAGAACCAAAGCCATACATTCAAGTCTACTAGATAGAATTAGAAACCTCAAATTCAAAAGGATCCCACTGTATGTAATTATTTAGCCCATATCCCAAATGTGTTCCTTCTCTCCACTTTCTCAAGTTAGTTTATAGAATCTGTCTACCCAACTTGTCCAAGCTAAGATTCATGGACATGCCTGATTTCTCACTTTCTCTCATAGCCTCCCAACCCATCTTATATTTCATCAGTTAGTAACATCTATCATCCCACCTCTGAAACATTTCTCATAACCACTTAATTCCTATTTCACTGACCTCTTTCAGGTTGTTATTGCTTTTATTATAGCAATTCATCACTCTAATAAACTATTATAAAACCATCATATTAAAAGAGATAATATATGGAACATTTGATGCTCTTCAGACATTGACTGTAAGTACCTCTGAAATAGAGATAAGATTGTATCTGTTTCTGTATCCCTAGATTTCTGTAGGTGTATCATCATCTGCCAATATTTGTTAAACTGAATGAAAGCACCATATGCAGGATCCTTCCAAGTTTCTTAGTAAAAACTCTGGTTCAGATTATATTACCAAAGGATAAGCGGCTGCATACCCTTTCTAAATCACCAAAGGAATTTACCAATTTTTTTTTTGTAGAGAAAGAGTCTCACTATCACCCTGGGTAGAATGCTGTAGCATCACAGCTCACAGCAACCTCCAACTCCTGGGCTTAGGTGATTCTCTTGCCTCAGCCTCCTAAGTAGTTAGGACTACAGGCACCCACCACAACGCCTGGCTATTTTTGTTGCAGTTTGGCTGGGGGTGAATTCGAACCCACCACCCTCAGTATATGGGGCCAGCGCCCTACTCACTGAGCCACAGACATCGCCTAGAATTTACTAAGTTAACAGGCTCAAGAGCTAAGACATATTACTAGAAGCCTGGATGTATTTGTTACTAAACTGTGACAACGCATACCATTCCAAAGTATAGCAGATTCAGAATGACAGTATTTTATATACAACACGCTTAACTAAGAGCTAGAAGTCATTTTATGACTATAGAAACATGTTTTTAGAGCATGAATATCACATGATGAATACCATCTGGGGAATGAAAATCCTTCCAGCCATTTTTATAGCTTGTTCAGGCAAAAAAAAAAAAAAAAAAAAAAAAAAAGAGAGAATTTTAGCTGACTATATTTTCAGTGAATAATAATGTTTCCTTAAAAATATACAGTCTAAGTGATTAGATTAAAACTCAAATAGGTATCTGATACATCTCCAATACAGCACTCAAATAGGTATCTAGTACAAAGGCAAGTATTCACTAATTTCTGTGACAATCTAAGAGGCAAAATAATTAACATTTACTAAGGAAAAGTTAATGGTTATATGTACCTTCTATCTATTATAATAGATATTTCTATTCCTTAAATATTTTTTCCAAATCCAATGATATTTCCTTAATTTTTATCTCTCTTATTTGAAATTATTTGAAGATATATAATATTTTGTTCATCTATAACTATCACCTTAAGATAATGCTTTGAGGCTCGGTGCCTGTGGCTCAACGGGTTAAGGTGCCAGCCATGTACACCTGAGCTGGCAGGTTCGAATCCAGCCCAGGCCCACCAAACAACAATGACAGCTGCAACCAAAAAATGGCCGGGCGTTGTGGCAGGCACCTGTAGTCCCAGCTACTTGGGAGGCAGAGGCAGGAGACTCGCTTGAGCCCAGGAGTTGGAGGTTGCTGCAAGCTGTGATGCCACCGCACTCTATCAAGGATGACAGCTTAAGGCTCTGTCTCAAAAAAAAGATAATGCTGTGAGGAAAACATAGAAACTTAAAATAACAAATAAGCCATACAGACTGCCCCATAATAGATCACAAAGAATTATACCCATGAGTAGACTGCTTCACTCTTAAGATATTTAAGATTCTAATAAGGTGTACATATCAGTATGTAATTATTTTACAAAAAGAAAGTTCATTAGTTTCAGACAAACTTATGTCCTCCCACTTGACAAGCTACTGAGTCAGACTTGTCCTAATTAGCTTTTCACATAAGTAAGGTAAGAAGTTAGACACACTTTTTCTCATCTTATTTTAATACCAACCCCTTTTCCTTTTTTAAAAACTTCATAATCAAATTTGAAATAATTTATGTTAGCAATATAAACCCTTAATGATTTTTCTATGTTCCTCTTAATTATGAAGGTCCAAATAAAGGCCAAAAAATGAAGCAATGCTAGCTACTTTGTTCAGAAAATTCGACTCTTTAAAGCTACTATATAAGCTTACATAATTCGGATGATTAATTTAGAAAGTAGAAACCAGAAACACATCAAAGCAGTTCCTTCATAAAGACATTTGCTCAGAACTGACTTAACTAGACACTGAATATCTTCTCTCAGTTGTATCACACACACAAAAAATTTTACACCATTTCATTTTATCAGATTTTCCTCCCTGAGTATGTGCTCTCATTTCCAAGGCACTGTACATTGTGCTGATGGGCACTGAAGCTCATCTGGAATCATCCTTTCATCTTAAACACTGGGTGCTCTACTTCAAAGACCAATGCAAATTTGGCTTGGATGTTGATTAAGTCAAAGATAACTTCAGTTCTAAGAAGGTAGTAATTTCCTGATTCCTTGATACTATGAATTAATTTCCCCATTTAATATTCATCCTCTCAGTTCCTCCACTTTTCCTTCCTATTCCTGCTGCTTTTTCTCTTCCTCCTCCTCTGTCCCTCTCTACCCCCCTATACACAGAAAAAACTATCTTTCTTTCAGTGGCTGCTACTTCCTGCTCCTATTCTATGCTGTCTTTTCTATGTGGTCTTCAATGACCCTGATTTCCCCCTTATTTCTTTACTCTCTTCTTTTGGATTCTGTCTTTAACTACACTTAAAGAGTTTTTTATTATTTTTATTACTAATATTGACATTGCCAGTAAGAGGACTGTTTCTTTGCGCTCTTTGGCCAGATGATGTAGAAATAATCTGTCTGAGTTCTTCTCACTATTAACAGATTCATAAAGGGCACTACTGTACTTCCAAATGGTCTATGTAGATTTGAGTAGCAAGGAGAAATAAATTGCACACTATTTTAAATTGCAATGAACTTTATAGCCATCCTGTATCATTCCATATGATTAAGGCTGTCAAATCTGACCTCAAGAAAATGAAAGTCCTACAAATATAGTCACAACATCTTGATGTTTGCCTTCAACTTATACCTTGAGCCAAATTGTATAAGAAAAACAAAAACTCTTTCATAAAAAGAAACTAATTTGGATAAGATAATAAATCTCTACAGCTATAATAATATCAACACTTTTCAATATATAGTTACAAAATAGTAACTATAGTTACTTATAGTTTCAATATATAGTTACATTTGGTATCATTGGCCTTTTAGAAAACAAACTGTTAACTTCACAATGAGGAAATTATGCTATTTATATATCTTTTTTAAAAATCATACCCTATGTGGCTCGGCACCTGTGGCTCAACAGGCTAAGGCGCCAGCCACTTACACCTGAGCTGGCGGGTTCAAATCCAACCCGGGCCCGCCAAACAACAATGACGGCTGCAACCAAAAAAAAAAAAAAAAAAAATGGCCAGGCATTGTGGTGGGCGCCCGTAGTCCCAGCTACTTGGGAGGCGGAAGCAGGAGACTCTCTTGAGCCCAGGAATTGGAGGTTGCTGTGAGCTGTAAATGCAATGGCACTCTATCCAGCGTGACAGCTTGAGGCTCTGTCTCAAAAAAAAAAAAACATACCCTGTGTATTATAAGCCACTTATGACCAAAAAGTGAGAACTTCATTGGTTTAAATGATAGTTTTTCTAGCAATTTCCAGTTTTATTAAAAAATGCTTGCTTTTCAAGTTAATAGTTTAAGTTATAGATAGATAAATTTTAATTTAGCATTATTACATATTTGCTTAAATTTTTTATTTTAAAATGAGTTATACTGGCTATTTACTTTTTAAATTTTTTTATTTTGAAATTTGTAGGACATAGTTGTACAAAGACATTCTATTTGGCCTTCATCTGGATATCAAAACAGTTAACATCTTAATACATTTTCCATTCCCACCTACCTACCCCCTCCAACACATTTTACCATTGGTCTTCTGACTACTTAAGAACAGGCTACAGATATTCCAGTTTATTTTTCCTGAAAACAAGAATTCTGACCCATGTCATCACCATATATGCCGCCAAATCAAGAAATCAATTTAATACAATACTACTATCTAATCTACAGAGTCTATTCAAATTTTACCACCTGTGCCAACGTCACTTGATCATTTGTTCCCATCTGGTCCAAGATCCAATGCAGAAACATATGATCCATTTAGCTAGGTTATCTTTTCAGTCTCCTGCAACCTGAAACATTTCTTCAGTTTTTCCCTTTCACTGACTAAACAGTTTTTTTTTGGTTTTGGGGGGTTTTTTTTTAGACAGAGCCTCAAGCTGTCACCCTGGATACAGTGCTGTGACATTACAGCTCACAGCAACCTCCAATTCCTGGGCTCAAGCAATTCTCCTGCCTCCGCCTCCCAAGTAGCCGGGACTACAGGCACCTGCCACAACGCCCGGCCATTTTTTGGTTGCAGCCGTCAATGTTGTTTGGCGGACCCGGGCTGGATTCGAACCGCCAGCTCAGGTGTACGTGGCTGGCACCACAGTCTGTTGAGCCACAGGCGCCAAGCCACTGACTAAACAGTTTTATAAAATAGAGGCCTATTGTTCGGTAAGGCAACCTGCTGCTTTGTCTCCTCCTCCTCCTCTCTCCCTCTCTACCCCCCCATACACAGAGAAAACCATCTTTCTTTCTTTCAGTGGCTGCCACTTCCTGCTTCTATCCTCTGCTGTCTCTTCTGTGTGGTCTTCAATAATTCCTCAACCAAATTCATGGCATGAATTCCCCAGAAATGACACTCTTCTCAGCACAAGACTCAGGAGACATACCATGCTGATTTGTCCCACTTGGTCAAGCTGGTGTTTATTATAAAAATATCACTTTCTTCTTTTGTGGTCAACTGAGTATTTGAAGAGAAAATATTCAGAGATTATGCTAATATTCCATTCATCATAGAAGCTATATCCACCAGCTTTAACATTCTTTGATGACATCTGCCTAAATCAACCACCACTCATGGTTACCAACTGGCAATTTTTCTTTCTATATAATTCCTTCTATATTATTAATAAGCATTTTACACTAAGTAAGAGATTTTCATTCTCTCCCCCTTTTTAAAAATACATTTATACCAGTATAAACTTATGGATTCCTAGTTTATGCAAAGAGTTATATTCAATAACCATCATTATTTATTTTTATGTTCAAGTTGTCCCAGGTTTCAGCAACTGTGACCTGGTTTCTCTGTCCTTTTGATATGATAACATCATTTGTCAAACATTTCCTTACTTTATGGCACAATAAGACGGTCCAGGTTCATCTTGTGAGTTCCCTGGCCTGATCCTTGAGTCAGCCTTACTTCTGAAGAGTCCTCATCCTTTTAGGAGAGCATGGTATTTAGAAATCAATGTCCAGGCACTTTGTGTGATAATTATTACTGGGGTACCATAGCTCTCAGGCTCTCTCAGGGGACACCTAGAAAATATGTGTGTGTATACTATCTATAGCTAGCACTATATATGCCTATTCCTATATATTAAAAAAGAAAACATCATTTATAATGATATCTCCAATTCCAATATAACACCAAGGGTTCTTTCCTGCCTCCCCTCTTTCTAGGTTTGTTTATAAATCCTTTCTCCAACAGTGAGAAATATAGCTCTTATTATCCTCAATAACTTTTTTGCTCTCTATAACCAATCTCCCAACCACACAAGACCCTCCAGGCTTGCTTCCCATCAGTACTTTCTCATTACGGGCATGCCAATCTCTCCACTCCTAGAAAAGAAGAGAAGAGAAGGCAAAAGCTAGGGAAACAGGGAAAGAAAGGAAAGGAAACAGATACTTACTTTTAAAACACCTTCCACAGCCATCTTCCCTTCATGCCCTAGTAAAATAGTATATGGATAAAGCCACTGGATTGCATGTTTGATTGACATCATAGGAAAGGAATCCTATTTAGGAGCAAAAATATACAGGAATGAGCAACATCTAAAACAATCCCATAGAAAATTTATCTGAAATGTGCATATAGCATTAAAATTCCCTTATAAAAATAAGGGAATACCCTTCTGGCATTTTCTAGAAGTCTACAAAAGCAAATATCCATTATTTCCTCATCTTTTCCTGTTCCATGCCCCTTTTCTAGGTAAGTTCACCCACTCCCATCTTTCACCTATCATCTGTGTGACAGCTTCCATGCTTCTAAGTCTAGTCCTGGCCTCTTTCTGAAGCCCTAGGCCTGAACTCTCAATTGTCTATTACATGTGACCATATGAATATCCCATAGACTCCCACTTAAAACAGAACAAATTTCCCTACCTTACTCATCCCAGAGTACATCATCCTTCTTTATTCCTAAATACAAAGTATTTATTATCCTCAAGTCCTTCTCCCAAATCAAACTGCACTCTCAGTTTTGTTCACCCCATTTTAAAGTCTACTGACAGAAACAATTAAAGAAATTTCAGTATGAACTAGTATATGCCCCTACAGAATTACTATTAATATGATACAAAGTATGATAATGGTGTTCTTGTTTACAGAAGAATGTCCTAATTATTTGAAATTGCATACTGAAGTATTTAAGAGTAATGACTGCAATTTACTTTCAAATGATTCAAAAACAAAAAAAAGGCTCGGCGCCTGTGGCTCAACGGGCTAAGGCGCCAGCCACGTATGCCTGAGCTGGCGGGTTCGAACCCAGCCCCAGGGTCCGCCAAACAACGACGGCTGCAACCAAAAAATGGCCGGGCGTTGTGGCAGGCGCCTGTAGTCCCAGCTACTTGGGAGGTGGAGGCAGGAGACTCGCTTGAGCCCAGGAATTGGAGGTTGCTGTGAGCTGTGATGCCACCGCACTCTACCCAGGGTGA